>JAQQSW010011092.1:0-12841 GCA_028646575.1 Pseudocheirus occidentalis
AAAAAAATACTGTATTTTTAACTGTATTTCAATATAATTGGTTTCCTTTGTAATTCTATTTACAATTTTATTCATTAAAAATACATGATTCTAAGAAGAGGTCGGTTTTACCAGATTGCCAAAGGATTCCAGGTTAAGACCTCCTGTTTTAAGTGATACAGAACAATTTGAGAGTCTTCCAGTTTCTTTTTTTAATAGTCAAAAGTAGAAGAAAACTTGAGTGGTTGGGTAGAGAAAACTGACACCTTATCTATTTTGATTAAAATATGAAAAATGAAAGGGAGAGGATGCTGAGATAACCAAAGGCTGGATCTTGAGAGACAGTTATTTGGTCCAAGGGCAACTCAGGTGTGAATAATAAGCAAAGAACAATTATTAGCAAAAGAGCCCAACTATCAAGCATATGATACCCCATTGGAGAAATCAAAAATGCAGCTTTTCCTCTGTTTTGGTAAGATGTTCCAGGAATTATTCTGGAACAAACCTTGGGAATGGTGTGTTCATGACACATTTCCAGGGTCATACTAAGATTCTGTATCAGAATGAGGATCTTGGATGGAATTTTAGTTGCCCTTTGGGTAATTTAATTTATTTTCATATTATTCGTTCATTCATTTTTTTTTATTTTTTAAAAGAGCCCATTCTGCCAGTTTTCCCACAGTCCAATTTGGCTAAATGCGGCATCCATGATTAACGCCTTCATTTGGCACAACTTGGACCTGGCACTGTGTAAATAATGCCGTACTCATTAATCTTGCCGAAACACTGCAGGACTGTGTGTGTGTCAGTGTGGCAGGGGGAGGGTTCGGTCACGGCACCACTAATGTCCTAATAAAATCAGCCTCTGGGATCTGACCCTAACCTTTCTGACACCCTCAGCACACGGGCTGTTTCTCATTAGAACTTTTTCTTAGATTCAAAGATCAAGCATTGGCTCTCTGTGCCTCCATTTTGTAAGCTGAAGACAAATAGCATTTCGGACTTGATATAGTGTCTTAAGGTGTGCCTGTGTCTAGAAAGCTAAGATATTTGTACTATCTCCTTGGAGAGTGGGGAGGAAGTGCAAGAGAAGGAGCAGTAGAACAAAAGACTTATAAACCAGTTTTGCATTTCAACAAGTCTGTTAATGAATACACAGGACTATTTCCCATCTGAAAGAATGTGTCCATGTGATTTAATTTTCAGGAATTAAAGGTAGCATCACAAACTGGCCAGTGGTACCTTTGGCCAACCTTCAAATGTCAGAGTTTGGCTCAAATTATCATTATTTTTAATTCCCTCTGTTTTGTGGCCAAAGATAATCCAAAATCAAACTGGATCTTTAAAATGGGGTCAGATCTCCAGCTTGTAAATGGTGTTTTCTACCAAGGCTCCAGCTCTGTGCAATGTTCTTCCCTTCCACTTCCCCCCTACATACCATCCACCTTTTTGAAACATGTAGACTCCATTTGGGCCTCTTTTCTTACCTTTTAATTTGACTGAAGGCTAAAAGAGGGGTCTAAATATGACTCTACAGGCTCTACCATATATCTCAAAGAAAAGCTATCACTGGAGGGAAATAGACATTTCCGCTTTTATTGTGTTGTCTGGGACTAGATCAGACAAGATCTTAAAGGATCTATTTTAGTTCGTTTTTTTCCTCGGATCTGGTACCTTCAATTATTAATGGCCTAGAAAGAAAAGGACTTGGGTGAGAAAGACGGTAGAAGAAATCTTCCTCACCTGAGAAGGAGAAAGGAGTCTGGCGTGTTTTAACAACAACCAAACTGAAGGATCTCAGCTTTACCTCTGATCTGAGATGGATTTTTTTTTTCTAAAGCAACCTAAAACAAATGATTCAGGCCCTTGTAGTGAGTGTTGAGGAGGGGTGGGATAGGATGAGAATGGTGGGGGATGAGGGGGGAAGGCAAAGAGTGCGATGAACAGAGAACTGGGGATTTAGGTTTGTGTGCCTTGAGAGCTGTTAGGGCCAAGGCTAGTATGTAAGACGCCTCCATGAGGGAGAACCATGGGATTGGGACAAAAAGAAGGGATCCCACGGTTAGTAACAGCCAAGAATGTCGCAGTGACATTTATTTTGCTCAGAGCCCATGAACCCCAGGTATTTGGGGTTGATATTATCACTATCATGAAAATTAAAAGTTTCTAAAATGAAAATTTTAAAGTCCTCCTTTATATTGTCAGCACCCAGTCTAAAAGAGGCCAGTTTGCAGGTGAGAAGACGCCTTCAAATCTATTAGCCAGCAAGTGTTCAAGGAACTGGAGATACAATGCCAGAAATGTGATAAATTCTCTATCTGCTTAATCGCACATGTCAATTACAGTAGTCTCTTCCACTGCACAAACTGTGAACAGCAGCTCAGAAAATACAGCTAAAAGACAGTGTTATAATTCTGAATACTCAACAGATGATTCAAAAGCCAACGTCAGAGCCAAATCCTGGATCAACGACGCTGCCTAAGCAAAGAAAAATTTTTATGCTGCTCTGCTTGAGTACAAGGAGTACAGGGACGTGGCACAGAGACAGAAGGACAAATTAAACTAGAAAAATAGATTCTGAACATTTTGAGACAAATTAAAGAAGTATGGAAAAGCCTTATCCACGAAGGGGGCAAAACAGCAAAACAAATTTGTGGTTTTTCAGTTACAGTGTTGTTGTGTGTGGTTTTTAAAAATCATTTTGATATCCATATTTTTTTATTTGCAGGAGTATTTTTGTGGACAATATTAAAAATCTAAAGCTCAGAACAGAATGAAGGGTGTTAACATTTTTCACATAAGAATAGTTCAGGGGAGGGAAAAACATAAAAGCTACATGAAAATTTTAAATGCAATTATTTTATATTAGAATATTTGGATTGAAAGATCTTGAGGGTGTTGTTTTTGATAAGATAGCCCCACTTGACAAGGCCTGTCACCTCTCCAGGTTTCTCTGTTGTCGACTAAAGATGAAAGGGCATCAGAAAGAATTAACTTCAGCTTTTAAACATTTTGAAAATGTCAGAGAGGTCAGAGATAATCTATTTCTGTGTATGGCATATTTATTTGATGAAATTTGTGCTAACAATGTGTTTTTACTTTTCATTCAAGTTGGTCCAAAATCTTGGTAATTGATCACAGGCTAATGACAGCTGACCAGGAAACAATATGATTGGATAAATTCTGTATCAATCACAGCTGTTTCGGGTAGAGGCCATGCATATTACACTTTCTAATGCCAGTAATTGGCAACTCTGGAAAAACCAGCTAGCTCTCCTTGTGTATTTTCCATAGTCATTTATTCGGTTTCCAGTTACATGGAAGCCAATTTAAAGCTCTTTATGACTCACACCTCACCATCAGACCTATTGTTCCCATGTTCTCCTGAGTGCCTCTGCAAAATTCAGTGATTTGTTTAAGTATGCATCTCAAAAGAAAATGTAAATAATGTCCACTTCTTGCAAAACTTATCTGGATATTATTGATGACTGCCCTAGTTAAAAATAAATTAAGAAAGGCACATTATATGTAATATCATGATAATGCCTAAAGTTTGTAAACAACACACAAATAGCAGATGATTTTCCATTTCTAAGGTGCATTCCTGCCTCCAAAAAAGGGAAAACGGTCAGTTAAAAGAACAGGTACCATTACATCAAGCTAATTCCCCTTTTCCACATGAGATTCAGAGAGAAAGGTCAAGTCTGCTGTCATTTCTTTCTCTAACTGATGCTCAGAGCCTGTGTGCACTGAGCATGATATATTTAAAAGAAGCCAAGCAATCGGCCATTTTCTGCATCAACTGTATTAATCATAAACCCTCCATCTTGAGCTGAAACGAGAGATTAGGTGAAGGGGGTGGGAGGGCCAGTTGTAAATAGCAAATGCATGCAGAACAAGGCCTTGCTGCTAAAAAACCAAACATCTTTTCCCTCAATCTTAACCCCCCTCCCCCCCCACACAAACACACACACAAAATGTATCCCTTGCAACTAAGCAGAGGGCCAAAGAATCTGTGGTAATTCATAAGATAGTCTACCTACAAAATGGAAAACTAGCAAAAGGCTGTTCAGGAAGCTCACTCCTGCCTCCAGGACTGACAAAGCCAACGTGCATCATAAAAGTCCATCAAATACCCCTGATACTTTAAGTGATGGATAGTAAGGAAATTCTGAGCGAAGTTATTAAGAGACACTCTGGTGAACATACATTGTGTGGGCCTATTCATGGACTAATTAGCTATACACTAAATGAAAGAGCAAACTGGCATTTTATTGTGTCAGACATGGGGATCCCTAAGTCTGTTGCACAGATATATCATGCCAAAAATCATAACAGAATCCTCATCCACCATGGCAAAGTCTATTCAGGAGTGCAGTGATACAGTTTGCTTAAGGATTATATAGGAGATAGACATGCCCAAACAATGCCTTTCTGTAAAATCACTGACAACAAAGTGGAGACAATCAGTTAGGCCATTATTAGTTAAATGCATTGTCTTGGATAGTAATGTTTTGAGTTTTTTGAAGGGAAAAACGACTGAGGGCGGTTCATTTTTTTTTTTTTAGGAAATCTTATTATAGGAATCTACTAAAAGTCTTGCCCTGCTTTAAAAAGAAAACAAAATCTTATGGCAATCATTAAAAATGAAATATTTTCTGGGCAAGAGGACAGCAGAGACCTCCTCCGACTATGCAGATGCTACCCTCTTCCATTCACACTGACCCACTTGGGTGTCTTAAATAACGTCCTTGTCATACTTCTTTGACTCTCAAGGCTGCACTGCCCGTGAACTTCTCAGGGCTCCACACATTAGCCTATGAAGACAATAGAATCACTTCTTTTAAAGTAACCATTAACTAATGCTCAGATACTGTCAGATCACTCATAACTGAAAATCCACAGAACCCATAGGGCTCCTTCTGGCTACCAAATGAATTTATTACAACCAGACACCTATTGTACCTTTTGAGTTCTATTCTTCAATGGATAATGATTGTCATTATAGCACTCCGCATTTAGGGCAGCTCCTTTTTTTCTGAAGTTCTCCCCAGACCCCAAGGTTGTTAGGACTACGATCATCATCATTATCGATTAATATTTCGAAGTGCCTACTGGCTTCACAGCATGATGCTGGGTGCTGTATTCAATTAAGACAGATTCCCACTGCATTCCACGATTAGTCACTAGATCTGACCACATATGCAAAAGGCATATGCTAAAACAGCCGTAACATGCAGGGTGAAATACACAGTCCAAAATAGAATGAGTTGGATAGACATTTTTTTTCATAACCTAGTTCTGCCCACCTCTTGTTTAATATTCACAGATGTTACAGGGTTAGAAGAGACCCAAGAAATCATCTTGTCCAACCCATTCCTGACCAAGAATTCCCCCTGCACCTCTGACAAATGGTTGTCCAGAGTCCCACCTGAAAACATCCAGTGAGGAATAAAGCAGCATCTCCTGGAATGGCTCCTTTTTGCTTTCAGAGAGTGATAATTGTTAAGATGGATTATTTCTTACATCGAGTCCCAAATCCATCTCCTCTGCAACTTTTATTCACTGGACTTTCCTAGCTCTGTCAAACAGAATGAATAGTTGGCATTTATATATTGTTTTACTGTTTGTGAAGCACTTTGCAATTATCATCTCATCTGATAACACCCAACAACCCTTTGCGTACTTGGAGACATCCATTATTGCATCCTTTTCTCTTGCAAGTTTTCTGAGTTAAACCCTCCCAATTCCTCTAACCGGTCATTGTGTGACAGGAATTCCATTCCCCTTATTATTTTAACCTCCTCTGGACATGTTTAGAACTTGCTAACACTGTCCCCTTTATAGAGTGTATTTCAAAATGGAAAGAAGTACAGAGCTCCAACTTTGCTACTAGGGGAAGGGAAAGGAATAAGCATTTATGAAGAGCCTGCTATGTGTCAGGTATTGAGTAAAGGGCTTTTTTTTAAACAAATATTTCATTTGATTTTCACAACAATTTTGGGAAGTAGGTGCAACTATTATCCCATTTTACAACTGAGAAAACTGAGGCAAACATGAGTTAAGTGACTTGCCCAGGGTCATGTGGTTAGTAAGTATCTGAGTCCAGATTTAAATTCAGGTCTTCCTGACTCCAGGATCAGCAACGTGATCTAACCATTATACCACCAGCTGCCTTACTATTTTAGGAGAGAAATTATACAGTATGTCAGAGCTAGCTTTAAGAAGGTAGCCAGTGTTTACATATAGCAAGATAGCAATCCCTCTTCATCCTTGGATAACATCACTCTCAATCCCACCCCTATGAAAGTAGTCTGATAAACTAATTCATATGTGACTCCACTTTGTAACATTAGGTTGCTCTGCTAAGGCTATTTACATTTTAAGTGAAGATATGGGTAGAGGGTAATGTTTAACCAGGGGTGGGGAACCTAAATCCAGGATTCAGTCAAACAACCCAGAGGGCCACATGTGGCCTCAAGACCACAGGTTCCCCACCCCTATAAACCCAAAAGAATGGATCCATAATGGCAGAATTTCAGACACTGTGACACCTGTGGAGGAGGAAATAATTATTTCTTCTGGGGTAAAGTGTCCTTTTTATTCTCTTCTAGAATCACAGCATTGGTAACTGATGACTCCATTCCCACGCATAAAGACAACCATGATAATTATGAGTATGCATGGAGGAGAGGTCAGAAGAAGAGAAAAATTATGAAAGGAATAAGGGAGAAGAACCAAAATTTTCTCCATCCAGGTGAGTGACATCTTTTGTCAGTTTGTTTTGAGTTGAATACATAAAAATCGATAATATTCGAAATTAGAAAAGAAGAAGACTTGTCCACAGAGTGGTCAGGGTCTCTTTACCAACATTTGAATCTTATTCTCTTTCAAGGACTGATGTTCTTACAAAATCACAATGTTTTTTTTTCCTTCTATCACACCAAGTCTAAAATCCATCTGCCTGATTTCAGCATCCTCCATAATCTGTATCCATTCTACCTGTCCATCTTTCTACCTTCCATTTGACGCTCTTCACTGGAGTCAGTGGTCTCCTCACCCTCCCACAAACATACCATGGTCAATCACACTTCGTCACCTCACTTCTGTTATTCTTGTCATGAGGAACGCTGTCTCTGTTTCATCTTTACTTCTTTAACCCTAGGAATCTTTCAAGGCCACCTCTTCAGTCTACTCCATAAAATTTCGGTATGTCATCTTACTGGTACACTCCAGATTCAGGGGTTATCCAAGCTAGACTGTAAGTTTCCAGAGGCTAGATACTTCTGTATCTACGCAGCACCTAAATAGAGGGCTGAACACTTAGCTAGTACTCAATATTTGTTAACCATCTGATTATACGAGCCACCCTTGTTATCCTGTGACTACAACTATACTCTTTAAATTGTTGTTTTGTGTCTCTGTGTGTGGTTTTTAAAAATCTCATCCAGGCAATAACAATGAAATAATGCTGCAATTAAATATTTTTAGTTCCATCTATAGAATCAAAGAACTGGAAGGGACCACCTTCACTTTCTATCCTGACCTATACACAAAAGGAAGTTCCATTCTAGTGTGACAAATAATCATCCAGCCTTTCCTTGAAGACCTCTCTGCTCAAGGAAAACCAACATCTGTTTGACTGGCTCCAACTTATAAATATAAGCACTGACTTCAAATATCATACGAAGCACAAACTTTGCTCTCAGAGCAGTAAAAAGCAAAACACAACACAACGAACATGAACCAAAAGGCTTTCCACTGAGTGACCACCACTCCCAAACCCAGATTCTTCCTCCACTTCACAGAATTTTCACTTGCTTCAGAACAGTCATGAGACTTTAGCTGCTGCCTATGGGGTTATAGTGGCAAAGATATTGAAATAGTTAAGACAGTCCATGCATTTCTAAAACATTTTATTTGAATAAAGAGTTTCTGGTTTGAACACATTTGCATGTCCCCACAGTACTTGACTTGCCAATACAGATAGAGCCCATGGACCATTTTGTATTACCAGACTTTCTTGAGAGTTTCTCTTCCTTCTCTTTAAGATTTTCTCATTAAGAGAAGGCAATCCCTTAAGGACCAAAGGTGTTTGGGTTTCATCTTTATTTATTATTTGTTATTTATTGGATTTTTATAGTATCTGTTCTCCAAATAGCATTAGTACTACACAGATGACTCTCAAATTGTTCAAATAACTTTTTACAATAAACATTTCCAGGCATCTTAACTCTCTAAATAAAAGAGGAGATAAATTGGGAAGAAGAACAAGAAAGGAAGAAAAATGAAAAGCTGTTTTCAGCATATCTCCTCACTTCCCCTTAGTTACTCTGTCTCATATCCTCACATAGGTGAGTTAGTGAGAGGAGGGTTCAACCATCCTAAACCTTTGTACTCTCTTCCCAGACCTCTCAAACTTTTAGGCCATGACAAAAATGCTGAAGGGAAGGAAAGGGGGGTGGAAATCATTAACAATCTGTCTTCAACTACTACAAGTGTTCCACCTTAAATGAAGGTCGAAATTCATATGGTCTCCCCCTCTAGCAATAATTTTGTTCTCTGGCAAAATACAGTTTTAATTAAGGTCAGGCTTGCTGAGACTTAGAAAAAGGTAACAATTATCCAGTGAATTTGGGTCAGTTGAGACAGTCATTCTAGCTAATTCAATCCAAATGGTTGTCAATTAAAAAAAAGGAAAGAAAGAAAAAGAGGAGCCTCTTATAGTAGATGAGTAGATGGTGAATGAAGGAGGAAGATACGTAAAGACCATCCAAAGTTTGAGACCTTTCGAGTTGCATGGTTTCCTAACTAGAATTATGGCAGTTGAAATCAACAAAGCTCAGGAAAGACCCATATAGTCTTTAATCCCATGTTTCAACACCTACAATGGAGAATTGGTCTGGGGTAGGAGGCTTGGGTTTCTTTCTTGTTTATTTGTTTGTTTTTGACAAGGAGAGCTAAAGAGGCTTTACCAATGGAAAAAATTCTAGCTTTCCAACTGGATTCCAACTGGAGCCTTTCCCTGAAGAACTTAGCAAGCTCAAGAAACAAGTAGGAAGTCACAGGAAATAAAGCCATGAATGGAAGAGAAAGGTTTCAGTGAGGTTTAGATGGACAAGGATTCTATCACTGAAGCAAAATGCGAAAAATGCATGGCTTCTTTTGAAGTTCACACTCTCACTAATTTATTTTTTATCTTCCTTCTCTTTCTTTTTCCTAGGTTGACATTCTTTCTCAGCCTCTCCCTCTGCTTACATAGTTCCTATAATTGCCCTCCTTTTAGAAGGTACACTCCAGGAGGAAGCACTTGGAATCTGATGATCTCTCAACTCTGCTATGTACCCCCATGCAAGCTTGGACCAGTCACTTTACCTCTATAGGTTTCATTTTCATCATCATAGACAGCTAAGTGGTATAGTGGATAGTGAAGCATGTTTGACATGGAGTTAGGAAGACCTAAGTTCAAATGGGACTTCTGATCCTGTGACCCTGGGCAAGTCACAATCTCTATCTGTTTCAGTTCCCTCATCTATAATGTGGGGATAATAATACTGCCTAGGATTGTGACAATCACCTGAGATAATACAAGAAAAGTGCTTAGCAAACTTTCAAGCACTACATAAATGCAAGCTATTTTACCATCATTATCATCACCACCGCCATCCTGAAAATGATGGACCAGATGTTGGTCCAGATGTCCTCTAAGGCAGAGGTTCTTAACTTTTTTGGTATGGTTCTGGATCCCCTTGGCCATCCAGTGAATCTCGGGGTCCCTTATCAAAATAATATTTTTAAATGCATAAAAGACACAAGGTGACCAAGGAAACAATTTCTATTGAAATAAAGATGTAGTTTTTCTTTTTTTTAAGTTCACAGACTCCCTAAAATCTATGAGCTGCAGACCCTGAGCTCAGATTAAGAACCCCTACTCTGAGGTTGTTTCTAACACTGAAACGATAGTCACCTATCCTCTCAGGGTCTTCCACTGAAAAATGCAAGAATTAAACTAAATGAGCTCAAAGGTATCGTCAACAAGTCTATGATCTTATGACCCAAAGAATAGCTAACTTTTCCTCTAAGCCTGACATTTGCTTTCTCCACTTGGTTTTCAAAAACTATCCAAGAAAGCTGTCCTTGGGCAGTGGCTCACAGAGGAAGGAGAGCACATGCATTTCCCTAAAATAAACACGCGAGGAGCCTGAAGATCTAAGCTCCTGCCCTGGAGATCAGTTCCTGCTGGGCCCCTTTCATGTCCAAGGACAATGTCCATTGTTAGGAGTGGCTGGTGAGTGTGCTGGGGCTTCCCATCTCGCCCACTCTATAAAGTGAGACGCTAGACTGCAAAACAAGTTGCCTGATTGTAAAATTCCAAAGGGCACATTACCTCTTAAAAGGGAGACATAGCCTTTTCTCTAATTCAAAACTGTGAATGTTAAAACTTAAAGACTATTCTGGCTCCTGTTAGTGACAGATGGAGCTCCCAAAGGGGTGGCTGCCTTCAAAGACAGGTAAATGAGGGCCCCGTATAAAGCAGCCAAGTATTGATGTTGTAGTAAAATTCCAGAAAAATACATTGGCAGACAAGTAAATTTGTCACTAATAATTTAATGTAATTTCCCTAAAATGGAGGTAATAGGTACTCAGGGAATACACCTCCAGGGTTTACATCAAATGTGCATGTGGAAAATCGTGAAATAATATTTTTTAAAAATGTAGATGCTTTGTCTGACATGTTGGTTTATGATGAAAATTATTCTTCCAAAATGAAAATGGGGAGGGGGTCGGTGGGTGGGAAATAGAAGCTTCCAAATACATACATCCTCCGACTCCCAAACCTTTCCTGGTGGTGGCAGTTTCAGAAACAGTGACTGACTTTGAATGCTGGGAACGTTTGTTTACGTTTGATTTCCCCCTTAACATGATGGACCGCAATTACCAAATATTAATGAGCCAATCATGTTGCAAATAGTATTTCCCATGTCACTCTGAGTTATAGAATCTAATATTGGGCTCATTTGAAACATTCCAAAGTCGCATATTTTTCCCCCCATTGCAAAGTGACAGCTCAAATTGTGTTTGGTTGCATCCGTCCAACCATGAGCAAATCAAGTATAAAAATTTCATTTTGTCTAACTGTTAATGCAATTTTTTTTAAGCTCATATCCTAGGACAGCTCACTTTGCACAACACTAGATGATATTAGGTGCTGCTTAGACACTATTATCAATTATAACATGCTGCCAGAAAAATTTGAAAACAGCACTTGTTAGGAACCTGGGTCAAGAGGTTCAGAGAAGGAAAAATAGAGTTGGGGGAAAAATATCACCCTACCTTCTTCTAACTGTTCTGCTGTTTATGTTTCATATTACAAATAGGTCAATTTCCAGCTATAAATCTGAATTTCATTGGTGATTTTGTAGATTTAATAGGAAAGAAAAAAGACCTGCGGTTTCTGAAGGAAAGAAGGAATGAGTCGGCTGTCACAAGGCAACTGGAAAGATTAAGGCGGGACCTCAAACAAGGAGGGGGCTTCCAGGGAGATTCATGCATAGGGAAGTAGATTTTTCTGTACCATAATCCAAATTAGGAATTGATGCGAAAGTCAAAATTATGAAATGCCCGCCATTTCTCTCTAGAATATCGACAGAGTGAAATGAATTCAGCAGACAATAAAGAACTATTCTTCCAAAGGAGAAAAAAAAGGAGAGAAAGAAAGAGAAGGCAGTCGTCAAATATGCCTGCTCCGTGCGCACATTTCATCAGAGGTGTGAGTTTAATCCAGCTGCCTGAGAAAAGTCAGATCCAATGTTGCAGCAGGTCACAATGAGGAGTCCCCAGCCACTGATGTGGCTTGGGTTTTCCTGGTCTCTTACTTAGGGTAGTTGGGCCAAATACTGATTTGTTGTGTGATTCTCTTGGAGTCTCTTGTCCCTTCTCTGTTCTAGACATTCCCTAAAAGGCACAAGGTGGAAGGTGGTGATTGTGGTAATGAATGTTAACAGGAAAAGTCACCAAATAGAGCTCATTATTGCCTGTATTTCCATGAGCTCAGCATTTGGGGAGATGTTTTCTTTCCAGTTCAGATTCCATGCTCTCTGAAAAGGTGCAGAACTCCCTTCCTCCCCTCCCCTCCCCTCCCTCTCTCCCTCTCCCTCCCTCCCTCCTTCTCTCCCCCCTCTCCCTCCCTCCCTCCCCCCACCTCCCTCCCTCTCTCCCCTACCCCCTCAACATGCAGGATGTTTGATCTTTGATCTCTTTGGAATTATCTTGAATGTAACAAAAAAAGAGTTGTTATTATTATAATTATTATTGTTGTTATTTTGCTACATTGCTATTTATTCCACTTATCCAAACACAATTGAACTTTTATGGCTCTGTTCTGTAATTAATGAATTCAAAATTTACTAAATTTTTAGAACTCATCTTCACATTAAACAGGTTTTAGGGACTGATCCAATTTAGTTTCATTAAACAAGCTTTTAAATACTTTCTGAGAGTGGAGAACCTTGCTAAGCCTGTTGTTGTTCATTTGTTTCAGATGTCTCTGACTCTTCATGACCCCATTTGGAGTTTTCTTGGCAGACACTAGAGAGGTTTGCCATTTCCTTTTCCAGATCATTTGACAGATGAGGAAACTGAGACTAGTGGGGATAAATGACTTGCTCAGACACTGGGCTTGGACTCACATTTTTCTGACTCCACATCCTGTGCTCTAGCCACTGTGCCACCTACCTCCCCAGAGGATACTCCAAAGACAAGAAAGAATAGTTTTCATTTACCTTCTACTAGTGGAAGGAAGAAAGGAAGGAAGGAAGGAAGGAAGGAAGGAAGGAAGGAAGGAAGGAAGGAAGGAAGGAAG
>JAQQSW010011093.1:0-12841 GCA_028646575.1 Pseudocheirus occidentalis
GCTGAGAACTGAATTGGAATTTTCCTGAGACCAGAACCTGGTGAAGGCCAAACAGAAGGCTAATATTCCTTCTGGGTCCTAGAGCCAGCTGAACTGCTGGAAGACTGAAGAAACATGACCAGGATAAGACTTTGTTTATTCATGGCCTGGCTGATCCGTGAGTTCCAGGCAAGAGAAGTGGTGAAGGTTTTGAGGTGTGCTGAACCCTGTGAACTTCAGTGTGTGCCGGGGATTGCCCTGAGGACTGGACAAGAACCTGGGAGCTGTCTACCTCTGAGGACTGGACGAGAACCTGGCAGGTATCTCTTTATGAACCCAGGTGACTGTTTGGCTGATTCAGGCGGGAGCTAGGACCACAGAAGGGGATCCAAGGAATCAGAGAGACCATCCAGAGTCAAGATGAAGAAAAGGTTTCCCCTTGGGTGAGACTGTGGTTTGCTGGACACCAAGGGGTGGAAAGTTTGTGTGGTTTTCTAATGACTGTGTTAGTGACTAATGATATTTAGTAATTGGGAATCTAGCTTAGTGACTGACTGTTAGATGAGTGACTGATTAAGTTAATGGTTGCCCCATGACTGGAAGATTGATATATTGTGAACTGATTGATTGATTAACTGAGAAGGGTTTCCCCCTTATAGAAATCAGGTGATTCTTCTTTTGTTCCTTGTTCTAAATATCGTGGCCACTGTAAGTGAAAACCATGTGGCCATTCTAATGTTAAGCTGTTATGAACACTATATTGTGACTTTCTGTGATAAAATGTAATATTGAGAACATTATATTGTGAATATTGTACTGAACTTTGATCTGTAATGGAATAAACAGAGTGTTCACTATTACTGTGTAATCCGAATCTTAAAAGCTATTCACAGTAGCATTCTTTTGGGAATCTGCTGGTACTTGGCTTTACAGGGGATCAGCATTAGGTCCCAAAATTAGGAACATTGGGAACCACTGTAAATCTATAAGCATAATTGGCAAAATTCTGCTGTCCACCTATACCTACTACATGTTTCCTCTTTGACATTTGGGTCACCTATAATTTCTGAAATTTCAAAATTCTACAATTTATGGCCGTGTATAACATTACTAGAAGAAGATGAGAATTTTTTAATGAGATTTAGCAGCAAAGAATACTCTGGGACTCAATAACAATACTGGGCAATTTCCTAAGTGCGATCTAGCCTGTTCTAGGGTCCATCTTCAGTGCCTGTCCAACGTGCTATGGTAGGCAAAGGATTAATATTGTCAAGAAGGGGGAAAGGACAGGGGAGATGAGGTAAGAGAGTGGGGAGGAGATGCAATTGCTGGCTCAGACCCAAGGATGTTTAGAAAAATCCTGCTAGTTTCAGAATTACTTTAAAATATGAAGCCTTAGTATTTTTCCCAGGTGTATTACAGGGAGACAGGATGGAAAGGAGTAACAAAAGAAGAATTACTACGTATCAACAGAAAGTCCCTGGACACCAAAGAAAGGTTAAGCTAGTAGGGACCCAGGTCAGATCAACCTGACAGTTACATAAGACATCCAATGCATAAACACAGTAAGACTAGGATTAGGAAGTGACTAGGACGGCAGAAGTGTCTGTTTTTCCTACATTGAACTTGGCGTGTGAAAGACCATAGCAAATAATGATAATTGTTAGGGAGACAAACAATAGAACTGGGTCTTCTCCAATGATTGAGTGACATTTAGAAAGGAGTAATACCCATCAGAGTCAGAGACATGGACAGAGGAGTGGATGACCTCTAATAATTAGGAAACCCTATATTTCTGGGAGAAAGGGGAGTTTAAGCTATGTAATATGCTGAAAGATTACTACCAGTAGAAGTTAATTGAAATTGAAATGTCCAATTAAGTACTTCAATAGCTTCCCTCCATGTTATTCCTAGATAGCCACAATAAAGGAGGAGCTGGGGCAGAAGAGCTGTATACACAGGCAAATTGGGCATACACCTAGCCACAATCTAGGCACTAGACATCCTTCCTCCACTTAATTATCCCCACATAAATTTTGAGAAATTATCTCCCTGGAACGCCCAAGGATCTTATTCAGAAGCCCCTATGGTGATTATAGCACCACAGATTTTGAAATTTAGAAGTCAATCTCTCTTTTATTGTAGAGATAAAGATAGTGAAGCCTTTGAGGCTATCTGGTTCATTACTTTCATTTCAGAAATGAGGAGGTTGGCCTAGACAGGTTAAGTAACTTGTTCAAGATTACAAAGGAATAAATAAGAGACCAAGGATTTAAACCACTTCCCTTAGTACTCTTGAAATTATACCACTCTACCTCTGACTCACAATCAGTATAGTGTTATCTACTGAAGAATCTCAGCATTGATAGGTTATTCTTACAGTGATGGCAGATATACAGAGTCCTCTGTTTTCCTTTTCCACTTACACTCTGTCAGACATCCTCCATGATACTATCAACCACATTTGGCAAGTATGTGTTTTGTGCCCTCCTTAAAATCAATAATCAGAGAATTATTGAACAGCTATCTCTGGGGTTATCTATTCTATATTTAAAAGGTCCATACAATCTTAATATGTGTATGGAGAACACCTTGTTATAAAAAGGTCTTTTGGAAGGCATTTTTTTCATTACTTAAGTCCATTTTTTTCTAATAATAGGATCAAAACAGCTGGGTAGTTATAACAGCAAGCACCCTAGCATACCAAGGATGGCTGCTAGCACAAGTTCTTTGATCTGCTTCTCTAAAGAAAGCAACTCAAAAGAGGTTAACAAACTTAGTTTAATCAAACATGTATATCATTTACTTAGTTCAGGGGAAAAATGTCAGCTCCCTGAACTTCAGAGAAAATACAAACAGAAATTACTAGCAGACAAAAAATGCAGACAGAGAAAATAACACAATTCAACAGATAAGGCTGCTAGCTGTCTGATCATTACATACATACATACTTAGTTACCAGAGAGGGAAGCACCAACATCTGGGTTTTCAAAGCCAGGGGGCTAAATGGCTACCCCGAGTCTCATCTGGCCAAATCACAAAACTCTTCCCATAAGTAAACCCCAAAGCCAAACCTCACTTCAGAGTATATATAGCCTTCTTCAGGGTCAGAGGACATCACAACCTTTGTAACCCACTGCCTAATTACAAAGTAACAAAAAGTGTAGACCTTCCTGAAAAACAAGCCTTCCCCCAATCAAGCCCCTCCTGTTGGGTTCCACTTGAGGCCCACTTAGGGGCAGGAAATATCTTCAAATTCCCATACCATTACAGTAGTGCAGTGGACAGAGTATCCAAGCCTGGAGTCAGGAAGATCTAAATTCAAATCTGACCTCAGACACTTACTAGCTACGTGACCCTGAGCAAATCACTTAGCCCTGCTTGCCTCAGTTTCCTCAATTATAAAACGAGCTATAGAAGGAAATGGCAAACCTCATTTAAGTCTTTGCCAAGAAAGCCCCAAAATGGGGTCACAAGGAGTTGGACACCACTGAAACAACTGAACAACAACAAAATAACAGGACCATAATTTTAAAACTGGAATAAACACCAGGGAGGCCGTTAAGTCCAATCCCTCCTTTTTCAAATGATGAAACTGAGACACAGAAAGCTTAAGTCAGCTTCCCAGTGTCATATAGCTTTGTATTGAGCTCTATATTACATACATATATGGAGCTCCAATTTCAATCATTCAATATTGAGTGTTCTCTTCACTCCCTCAGCTTTCATTCTATTCTATTCTTGTCCATGTCTTTCTGTAAAACTACCAAAGAAAACATTACCAAGGCTCTGAAGGCCTTCCACTGATTCATTTAACATCTTGAGGGCTTGAGCTGGCCTTTCTCGTCATCTCAAATTCCCAGTATATGATGAACTCAATACAGACATATTCCTAGAGAACCTCATTATCCCTCATCTGTAAAATAAAAGGTCATTCTAGATAGCTGCTGAAGTCTCTTATGGCTCTAAATCTATGATCTTACAGTACTATAAAATGTCAGACAATTTCCCAAATGCAATACAGCCCACTCTCTTCTTCCTTTTCAGTTCTAGTCTTTGTTTATTACAGCATCTACTCATGATAGAAGTAGTATTGATGGACTAGTTCTATGGGTTGTCTATCCAGGTGCATATAACTATGTGGAATTCATATTCAGCCCACTAGAGTTTTAATGTAGTGAAAATCAATAGTTTATCCATTAATACTTGAGTAACATGTAAACCTTGGTCTATAATTCTGTGTCATCTCCCTTGAGACAACAATCTCGTAATTTCTTGCATCCAATTCTAAACAATTGTTTTTTAAGTAAGCAAAAATACATTCACTTCTTTAGAACTATAAAGATAATGTTCATGGCAGTAACTGATATTTCTTATTAGTTTTCCTAGCTTTGTTTATATACATATGGATGGATGGATGGATGGATGGATGGATGGATAGATAGATAGACAGATAGATAGATAGACAGACAGACAGACAGTTAGATACACACACATGTTTACATATCCAGATGAGTAGTTATATAATAATCAAAGTAACCTCTATGTTCTTTCCTCTAACAAAATTTCCCAATTTGGATCTTAGATTTTCTTTATCAACATTTACTTCTAAAAGTTTATAAGTGCTATATCAAATTTGTTTAGGTATTAATGATCATTAAGAAATTGGTATGAGGGGGCAGCTAGGTGGTGCAGTGAATAGAGCACTGGCCCTGGAGTCAGGAGTACCTGAGTTCAAATCCAAACTCAGACACTTAACACAAAAAAAAACTAGCTGTGTGACCTTGGGCAAGTCACTTAACCCCAACTGCCCTCCAAAAAGCAAAAAAAAAAAAAAAGAAATTGGTATGAGAAGTTTTTTTATTATGCCTCAGAATTGAAAGATTAAAATCCTTGCCCAAAATCTGTTCTTAAAATCTCCATTTCCATCAAAGAAAAGACTCAATACAGAACCTGACACAGCCACCAATAACACAGGGCAAGGGAGATTTGAAAGTTGCAATTGGGTAAGAAAAGTGAACTGTATCTCCAAGTTTAAACACCATTTTAGAATAAACATAAATTTGGTCTTAGATAGGCTCAGTAGGCCTTTGAGTCTTCAAAGTTGTTTTGTTATATTGTCATCTTTTTTTATATTGTCGTCTTTCTAAAACTTGCTAAAAAAGCATGATTCTAATGCTTTTTTTCTGAGGATAATATTAATAGAGTTCCAGGAATTCATGATTAGTAGAGCTCTAGGGTATCTTAGAGGAGGCTACAATACCTAGTATTTCATTGCTTTGTTCCTTGGGGAACTCAGGCACAGAATCTCCCCTGTCTTCCTCTGCTCTCCTTAATACTTTAAATGAACTCTAACAGCCTCTCCCAATGGGCTTGTGAGAGAAGAAAGTAGTCAGCTAACCTCCAGCACCACATTAGTGGAAACAGGCATCCATACCCACCGCTCACATCCCCACAAGACAGGAGCTACTCCTAATCTTTTGTATCATAAAGATGGTAAATATAATTAAGTGTGTGACTTCAGGTAAATCACTTAAATTCTCTGAACTTCTAGAAAATGGGAAGATCAAACCAGAAGATCAAACTCTATGGTAACATTCAGATATAAAACGCAATGATTTTGTGACCATTAGTATCCTAAAGAAATTCTATACTCACACTGTGAGTCACACTATCAACTTTCCCTTGGTGCACAGCATGAATTCTTTTAAGCACAATATTTCTTTCGGATGTTGGGCTTATGGATCAATGCTGATCTATCTTACACCAACATAACTAAATGGTTCTTTCCATTACAGAAGACTTTCAAATTTGATTCCCCCATGGCAAAAACTTTACTGGACTTATCAAAATACCTCAAAATTAGAATAAAATGTCAGTCAGAAGCAAACCTTCATCACTAGTAATGCAAGATTTTAGAGGGTTTTTTGATAAACATCACTCCAGGGAACACTTTGACAGAAATGAAATTAAATCCACCATTACAAATGAATTCTAGAGATAGAGAAATTACAGATAAATTTTCATATCTGGTAGAGATATGTCTTTTTCATATAACTAATGTCAGACTCAGCCTGAAGTAAATATCAGATCATTTTTTAAAATCATGGCATCTGAGATAAGTTCTTTTTAATAAGAGAGATGCCATTAATAACCAAAGACAGAAAGTATTATAACAGATAGATTATTAAATTTCCAAAGTATGCTTTATTAATTGTAACATTAGTATTAATTGCCATGTCATGTCTTAATAAATGTTTTGCAAAAATTAACAAAGCATTCACTATGTGGCAGATAAGGGGATATCAAAGTCTTCATGCAGTATGTCATAGAGAAATCAGGGCAACTAAGCTTGGAAGTGAAAAAATTGTGTATGGTAATCTCAACTTTGAATAAAGCTAGCCTAGCTAACCCAAGGAGACTTAGGATAAGAATAAATGCTGAGAATCCATTCCTACAGGGAAAAATGCATTTCTTCAGTGTTTTGGTGGATCTGTGATATCATCTTCATTATTTACACCCTCCAATAGCCTATCTATCTATCTTTACATTGTGTGGAATTCCTGTCCCTTTCTGCCCATGAATTCTCCATTGTGTTAACTGGATTTGTCTTAGGTTCCTGACATTATGGAAGCTCCATACTGTACAGGGGCAGTCCATCTGGCATTTCTGAAACTCAATAGGTAACCAGCTTACCTCCTTTTTCTGGTCAAACACCTCTTTGATGATAAGTTTAACATGGGCCACTTGGACACAATTCTTTGTGGGTAACATCTTAAGCTGTATTTTACACCCACAATTTACCTTTTCATTTCACTTTGATCTATTTCATTTATTTGTTAATTGTAGCATTTCAGAATTTATGGCAACCTTAGCATCATTGGAAGAATACTAGTGTTAAAAATATGTTTGATTTGCTTTTTTAAGAGAGGGTCTAGGAATGAGAGACATCATGGAATGGTGAGAAAATTGTGAATCCCTCTTCTATTTAAACTCTATACTGGACATAATAGTGACTGACATCTTTGGTCCTTGTCATATAGCTACCAAGAGAAGTTCTCTCTTACACCTCACAGAAAATCCTCAAAGCAAGGTACCTCAGTTCTTATGTCTATCAAGTAGACTCTTATGAAGTTGATAAAATCATATGATCTTTGTGATCTTAATGATAAATGCATCATGGTATATTTAACCAAAACAACCAAATTTTCCTTGTTCTTATTGCAGCTTTGACTGTATGTGTATATGTATATGCATATGTACGTACAGACTAGAAAGATCTATGTAGTTTGACCAAAAGGGAATCTATCCTAATCCCACCCTTGCCTCCATCATAATGCCTAGAACTCCCTCATTAAATCACTCAGTTGGTCAATAACAGTTACGTAATCATTAGCTGTTAAATGAATTAGCTATTACATTAGATAAATTAGCTATATTTCATTTGCTACCAACTGCTCTGCTCGGTTTCAACTCTATCATCAATTCTGTCAATGGTGTCAAACTCAAACAGAAACCATTGACATAGAAAATGACAAATTAGCCTTTTGTATGTTGTGTTGTATTTTTATTTATTTTTGTTAAACATTTCCCAATTCCATTTGAATCTGGTTCAGCACTGGGAGTTTTGCAGCAAGTTCAAAACCTCTGATCCTTAAGAATACAAGTCATTCCCCAATTGATAAATGGTCAAAGGATATAAACAGGCAGTTTTCAGAGGAATAAACACAGCTATCTAGAGTCATATGAGAAAAAGTTCTAAATCACGTTCAGAGAAGTGCAAATCAAAACAACTCTGAGGTGCCACATCACATTTATCAGATTGGCTAACATGACAATATAGGAAAATGATAAATGCTGGAGATGATGTGGGAAAATTGGAACAGTAATGCATTGTTCATGGAGTTGTAAACCAATCTATCCATTCTAGAGAGCAATTTCAAACTATGAAGAAAGGGGTAAAAAAAATTTGCATACCCTTTGACCCAGCATTTGACCCTAGACCATTTCTAGGGCTGTATCCCAAAGAGATCATACAAATGGGAAAAGGACCCGCATGTACAAAATACGTATAGCTTTTCTTTTTGTGGTGGCAAAGAATTGAAAATTGAGGGGATGCCTATCAGTTGAGGAATGGTTGAATAAGTTGTGATATAAGAATGTAATGGAATACTGTTGTTCCATAAGAAATGATGAGCAAGCAGACTTCAGAAAAACCTGGAAAGACTTGAATAAACTGATGCTGAGTGAAGTGAGCAGAACCAGGAGAACATTGTACACAGTAACAGCCATGATGTGTGATGACTAACTTTGATAGACTTATCTCTTCTTAGCAAGGCAAGGATTCAAGACAACTCCAAAGGACTCATGAGGGAAAACACTGTCTACATCCAGAAAAAGAACTATGGAATCTGAATGCAGATTGAAGTATAGTATTTTCTCTCTCTCTCTCTCTCTCTCTCTCTCCTTCCTCTTACTCCTCCTCCTCCTCCTCCTTCTTCTTCTTCTTTCTCATGGTTTCTCCCTCTTCTTCTTCTTTCTCATGGTTTCTCCCATTGGTTCTAACTTTTTTTCACAACATGACTAATGTAAATGTTGAAAACTAAAGCTAAATTTTAAAAAAATTTAATATATACAGACAAAACCTCTGATCTTCATCCTGCCTTATTCAAGAGAAACTCATCACTAGTTTTCAACATTCACTTTCATAAGATTTTGAGTTCCAAATTTTCTCCCCATCTCTCCTCTCCCCCACCCAAAGATGGCATGTAATTTGATATGGGTTCTACATACACATTCATATTGAACCTATTTTCACATTAGTCATTTATCATCATGGAGATTTCTTCAGCTTTGCTACTCACATACCACATCAGAAAATTCAACAGCTTCTGCATCTCTGACTAGAGCACTCGAGGACACAGCAAAAAACTTCTCCCATTGGTTCCCTTTATAGAAATCTTCAAATGCCAGTCATCTCTTCATTTGTCACCACCTGTTTTTATTGGTTTAAATTCCAACATTATCTTCATCATGCTTCTCCTCTGGGTGCCCTCTGGCACTCCAACCCCTTATCAGTTTCCTTTTATGTATTATTCCCCCATTAGATTATAAACTCCTTGAGGGCAAGGACTATCTTTCTTTTTCTTATTTGTATCCCAGCACTTAGCACAGTACCTAGCTCTAAAATAAACAAAAAAAGACAGACAGGGAAGCAGAATCATTTATATGTATGTTCTGAGTACAAATCCTACCCCTGACAAGTCCTACCTGCCTATATGACTCTGGGCAAGTCATTTAAACTTCCAGGGTTCTAGGCACCTCTCTAAAAAGACTGAAATTTACTGAATAGTTGCAAATCTTTATAGCTAGAATAATTTTCTCCATGTCCTATTCTCTGTTTTATTGTGTTTCTTCTGACATGGAGTCATTCAATTATAAATTGGGCAAATCCTACAAATCAAAAGAAACAGAGAAAATAAAGGCCCTCTCTTTTTACCTGAGTGGAAGGAAAGCTGGGGAAACACAAAAAAAAATTAAAAAGGATAAAAGAAAGCAAAATTAACCAGTTGGCTCATCTAGGCAGCCAGCACAATACATTAAGATGCCTATTCCAAGAACGATAAGAAAAATCAGGATTATTCCAAGCCAATTGAACAGCCACAATTTTCTTTTCTTTTCTTTGTCTTTTCATTTTTTGCAATAGCAACAAGAAAAAGTCTGTCAGTTCTACTGTTTACTGTTGGAAGATGAGGGTAATAGTAACATCTGGGAAGATTTTGTAAACTCATACACCTTAGGGACACTCAACCTAAACCAATCATTTGACTTACAATGAGAACAAAAGGCCATCTGAAGTTTAAGGAACACTTAGAATATTAAATTTCTCATTAACCAAAGACCTTACAAGTTAAAAGTTGATTTATCACTTGCTAAACAGGTTACTGTCATTTACAAGCAGAGAGAGTGGCACAGGAGTTTAAAGTAATTGACCTAGAGCAAGGGAAGCAATTGTCTCCTTGGAAATATTACATGAATAAATATGACAATAATACCTTTTGTGTACAAGGTTCAGCCAAAAGATGCCTTGGTTTGCTCTCCCATGACAAATACAATCGCTGTGTTCTCTAGTACTATTATTGAATCAGTTTATTGTTTTTGGTACAGATCAGCAAACAGTAAGCTAAGCCAATTATACCATTTCCCAAGGCATACACCAATTACTGGGTAATCTTTAAGGTATATTCTTCTGGCAGAGGAAATGTAAGTCCTTCTGAAACAACTATTTCAATGAATATTCATTCTGTTCACAACAAATGTATCTTTAAATACGTGCCTATGTTCATATTTAAACAATAAAACTATTGGTAAAAATGAGACTATAAAACAAGGAAAGCATCATTATTCTTAACCTCACTCCTTTGCATGGTAAGTTTATCATCTCAAACAATAAGAACACCATTATCACCATCTCCCAGGCTGGAAACTTCCATATAATCTTTGAATTTTCCTTTTCTCTTATTCCCATATCTCATCAGTTACCAAGTCATAATGCCATGACTTTTATAACATCTCTTACATCTTTCTCCTTTCTCTATTCCCACTGCCAGAATTTTGACTCAGGTGATCATTGACTTTTGCCCAATCATTGCAACAGCCTTCATTCAAGAGCTTCTAAGAAACAGCTAAATGAACAACTTTAGCAAAGCTGCAGAATATAAAATAAACTCAAATGAATCATTAGCATTTCTATATGCCAACAGCAAAGCAAGATAAAGAGGAATTCCATTTAAAATAACTATAAACAATATAAAACATTTGGGAGCCTACCTGCAAAGACAAACCTAGAAACTATATGGACACAATTACAAAACACTTTTCACAAAATGTCAGAGCTAAACAATTGGAAAAAAATTAATTACTCATGGATAGGCTGGTATTTAGAAGTAATCGGCTGATGCTGAGGGATTCCTGAATGGTCTGAGAAGGCTTACCTCATTAGTCAATCAGGCTGGGACACTTAGCCCTTTAGTGCTACCTACAGTTAAAGAAAGGTGAAGGTTCTTATAGGGTCTGTGTAGCTCTCTGTTTCCACCTCTTGCTTTAGCAGGAAAAGCAGAGGGGGCGTAACCTCTACTTTTATACCATGATAACCTAAGAAATCAATCAGCTGCTTTGTGTTCTGTTGTGATTTGATGGTGTGGCATCTGAGTGAATGTTTAACCAGCTGGAGATACCCAAGCTTGATGAGTTTTGCAAGAAAACTACTATTCACATTAAGAGCTAACATTTTCTAAAAAACCCTATGAATTTTAAAAGCAAAGTTCTACTGTGGTAAAAACCTCAAAAGTCAAGTAATTGAGTGGCAACATAAGCAAGCAAAGCAAGCACAGCAATCTAACTTTGGATTCCTTTTTGGGGGACAAAAAGGATCAGGGCATGGAACAGGAGGAAGACAACACAGTCAGAACTCCCACACCAAAAGCTTCCAAGAAAAATATGAATTGGTTACAATCCATAGAGGAGCTTAAGAAGGATTTTGAAAACCAAATAAGAGAAGTGGGGGGGAAATTGGGAAGAGAAATGAGAATGATATAGGAAAATCATGAAAAGAGAATCAACAATCTGACTGAAGAAAATAACACCTAAAAAAACAAACTCAAATGGCACAAGAGGCTCAAAAAGACAATGAGAAGAAGAATGCCTTAAAAAGTAGAATTTGCCAGATGGAAAAAGAATCTCAAAAACTCACTGAAGAGAATAATTCCTTCAGAATTAGATTGTAACAAATGGAAGCTAATGACTTTATGAGAAATCAAGATACTATTAAACAGATCCAAACAAATGAAAACAATAGAAGACTATGTGAAAAATCTCATTTGGAAAAACCACTGACCTGGAAAATAGATCCAGGAGAAATAATTTAAAAATTATTGGACTACCTGAAAACCATGATCAAAAAAAGAACCTAGAAATCATCTTTCAAGAAATTCTCAAGGAAAATTGCCCTGATATTTTAGAACCAGAGGGCAAAACAGAACTTGAAAGAATTTACCAATCACCTCTTGAAAAAGATCCCAAAAAGAAAACTCCTAGGAATGTTATGGCCAAGTTCCAGAGTTCCCAGATCAAAAAGAAAATATTACAAACAGCCAAGAAGGAACAATTTGAATACTGTGGAAACACTTTTAGGATAACCCAGGATCTCGCAGCTTCTACATTGAGGGATCAAAGGCCTTGGAATATGATATTCTGGAGGTCAAAGGAGCTGGGATTAAAACCAAGAATCACCTATCCAGCAAAACTGAGTATAATGCTTCAGGGGGAAATATGGTCATTCAATGAAATAGAGGATTTTCAAACATTCTTGATGAAAAAAAACTAGAGCTGAACAGAAATTTCAGCTTTCAAATGCAAGAAGCAAGAGAAGCATGAGAAGGTAAACAGGAAAAATAAATCATAAGGAATTTATTAAAGTTGAACTATTTACAGTCCTACATGGTAAAATGATCATTGTAACTCATGAGACTTTTCTCAGTATGAGTACACCTCAAGGGAATATATATACATACACACACATATACATATACATTTATATATATGTCTATATAGGATGGTATATGGGCATATGAATACATATGTGAATGTGTGTATATATGTGCACAGGTATACATAAACAGAGGGCACAGGATCAATTGAATAGTAAGGGATGACACTTAAAAGGTGAAATTGAGATGTGAAAAAAAAATATAATGAGAGGAGATGGGGAGAGACAGAATGGGGTTAATTATCTCACATAGAAGAGGCAAGGGATAACTGTTACAATGGAGAAGAAACAGAATGGGTCAACCTTACTCTCATT
>JAQQSW010011094.1:0-12841 GCA_028646575.1 Pseudocheirus occidentalis
TGTATAGCTTCTAGGCATTCTTCAAGTATCTTGGAAGCATTTGGTGTGGGAGTTCTGACTGGGTTGTCTTCCTCCCCTTCCATGCTTTGATCGATCCTTTTTGTCCACTAAAAAGGATTCTAGAGTTTTATTGTTGTTCTTATTTTGCTTCCTTTTCCTCATGTTGGCCAGTCAATTAATTGGTTGGGTTTTTTTTTAGCTCTGTGAAACTCTGCTTCCAGGGGGGGAAAGCTCTGCTCCAAATCATTGGGGTTTTCCCAGCTGCCGGAGCTATTAGGGGGGTGTTGCAAGCCCCCCAGCTTTGGCTCACTGAAAGCGCACTCCAGGACCACCACCAAAGACCACAATCCAGATCCAGGCCACTCAACGCAAGAGCACTTGGCCTTGATCAATCGATTCAGCCCCCCTGCAGAGTCCACAGGCCAGGGGCTCTGAAGCAGCCCAATGGGAGCATCCACGGGTTACAGCAGTTTCTGTGCTTCCCCCACTGCTTCCTTGCCCTGGGGGTAGATTGGCTGAACTGCTTTTCCTCCCCCAAATTTAGCTTGAAAGCTTCACTCACTTTCACTGACATTTAATCCTGGCTTATGCAGACTGCTCCAGGTATTTTAGATCTTCTCTGAAGTAGACTCATGCTCTGGCTTGGGAGGCTCAGCTCCTCCAGGACTCCCGGAGCCTGGAAACATGGTGGTTTCAGGCTGGGCTGGTCTCAGCTCCTGGCCTGGAATGAGCCTCTCCAGCCAGCTGCCTTTCTCTAATACCTATTTTTTACACCTTTCTTTAATCCCTATTTTTCATACCTTGGTAAATGTGGAGGTGCTGGAGGCTGTAGCTCTTCTCCCTTGTAGACTGGCTGTGGCTCAGCTTGGCTCCTTCCTACCACTCCCATGGCCTGGCCAGGCTGGCCTCCCTTCACATTCTGCCTCAATGATCCCCTGCTGTCGAGCTGCCTTCCACCAGAGATGTGTTTTCTGTATTTTTTGAGTTTGAGAGTCCTAGAATTTGTCCAGCTTCATATTTTTATGGGTGTTTAGGGTGGCTGCATGGGAGCTGTGGGATGCTGCTGCTTCTACGCCCCTATGAATATTTCTGCTTTTGGATACATGTTTAAAAAAACCCCATCTTTTTTGTCACTCCAAGGAAAACTTATGAGCCATCCTTTCATTTAACAATATTTGCCTCTCATCTTTTGGTGAACATCTATTATTTATTGTGAAAATGTCAGTCTTCATCCCCAGTTCTACATTTGCTTTTGGTCACTAGACAAATGCCTCATGTGTAGAGGACCAACAATTAAGCTAATGCTTATAGCAGTCTAAAGTCTATGTGATTTTGGGCATCCTTTGCCTCCAAATAGGTCCATGAAAAGTCAGGCAGTATTGAAATAACTGAATAACCATCCTTCCAGCTGCCCTCCCTCCTTAAACTATCTTGCATTTATTCTCTATGTACTTAAAATATTTTAGAACCAGAAGAGACACCAAATAGGATTTTTTTGTTGGCTCTGATTCTTCAGAACTGTGTGACCATGGGTTGCTTGCTGTATCTCTCTGATCTTCATATTTTATCTGTAAAAATGGAGATAATGAAATGCCCTATCTCATCACAGTACTGTGTGAAAAAGATGGCTTTATAAAACCTTAAAGAGTTATAGAAATGTAAACCTTTACTACTGTAACCCCGTGCTGGAGAATTTACCCCATTCACCCTCCCTCTCTCTGTCTCCCTGAAGGCATTCATGACAGAGGGTGGGCCTGGCAACAGACAGAGATGGGAGAGAAGGGGGGAAACAAGATTGCTTGGATGAGAGATTCATATCTGAGTGGGGAAAAAGTTTGGGGAAGTGGGAAATAGAAGTTAAGAAGTATCTGTCGTGTAGACAAGATCTGTGCCCTTACACCTCTTGTTGAACACCTACTGTCTTTACACTCATCACACATAGTCATATTTCTTTTTGGAATGGAACCAGGAACCCTTCTGTTATCATTTGAAAGGCAGCATAGCTTACTGAAAAGACTCACTACATTTGGACTGGATTTAGAAGTTACAAATCTTTCTAACTATCTAGCCATGCTACCTGTGTTACAGGTTTTAGCTTAGAGTTACTTATCTAATTTATACCAAGTGAAATTCTTCCCAAAGCCCAGTCTCTAGACAAGGTATGCGTGCCTCCAGGCATCAGAGAACCAGAATCACACAAATAATCTGAAGGTGAAAACACAAAATATACTACTTACAACTAAGCAAACAGATGCTTGCCTCCAAACTTTTGGACTAAATCCTGATGGATTTGAAATGATGATTTCAGAAATCTTTAGTGATGCCTAGGTAAAAAGGAATATTAAAATAAAGTTAATTTTGTATAAAATAGACTATCAAGTCTATTTTCTATCTGTCTTTTGAAATTCATTTTTGGTGGTTGTTATATGAATTGTTCAATGAAAATGTAATTTCTAAGAATACTGTAGTTTTGATTGTTCATAGGAATGGAATCATTAGTATACAAAATGAATAAAACAAAGGTTGTTTCTGTTTGATTACAGTCTGTCAGAGATATCTCCAGGACCTCACGTAGAAATTTTTCTCCCTGGGGCAAACAGGAGAACATGGTCTGAAATGAGGTCTCAAATCAACATTATAATTCATGATACGAAAAATACAAGAAGTAATTAAAGCCAGTTTGATTTAGCTGGAGGGGGAAATTGGTTACCATGGTTTTTAGTAGTTGAAAGAGTACATGTTAAATTTCTGTGCTCCCTAAATTTTGGTGAACTGGGACAAGCCACAGTAAATCTAAGTAGATTATCCCCTTTTAATTATCTGTATCTCTTCCCCCAATTCAGCCAAATTCAGCTCAACACCCACATATCCAAAGTGGCATTGGGCAGAGAATGACCTGAGGGCCTGAATACCTGAGGTTGGTGATGGGAAGGGTCTAGATATCAATGGATCCAAATAAGCATGAAGCCAGAAGGGACTGCTGATGTGGGAGGAGTGCTTGTGCCTTTTCTTTAAGAAGAAATTGCAGGATTACACCTACAACTGTAATCCCAGTACATTATTTTGAGTTCTACCCTGGAAGTTTAGAGCACAATTCCTTTGGAAAAGAAGCCGCCCCATTTTGGCTGGGGTCTGTTCTGGTTTCTGCTTAGCTCTCCCTAGCTCCCAACCTACATCCCTCTCCCCTGACCTCAACTGCCATTGGACTGTCTATGTGTTTCTATGCCTGGCCTCTCCCCGTTAGACTGACCTTTGTGCCACTCCTGCCCCATTTCCAAAACCACTTTCAATTTACGGCAGGTACATTTTTGTTGAGTTCCCATCTGGTAATATCTGCCCCACTACATTCCTTTTGCCCTGCACAGAGTGGGCTTAATGAATATCGCTTGAATTGAATTGAATCAATTTTGGTTTGTTTGTTTCTCTTGGAAACTTCTTCCAATTGGTGTAAACAAAAGGAGAAAGGACTGAAACCATAGGCAGCCTGAGGCAGCCTGGGAATCCTTCTCTAGCAAGTTTAGTGTCTACTTATGTAACTTGCTTCCTTTTCCCCATCATGTTTTCCTTTTTAATGGGGGTGGGGAGGAAAGAGTAGAGATAAAAGATAATATTTTACTAGCATTTAGAGAAAAATAATACTATAAATCAGATATTACAATGCGTGTCTGTATGCGTTCATGCTAGCATGCTTGTGAATTTTCCAGAGAGAAGTAGAAAGGGAAGGGGAGACAACGTGAAGTAATGAGCAAAGTGATAATAAACTGAAATTTACCCTGAGAATTTCCCTGCCTTTCCAATTTCTGATTTGGAAATTTAGCATCTTTGGTCCAGGGGAAGAATTACCAAGAAGCTGACTGAGCCCTAGCTCACTGTGTCAGCTTCTCTCTGTGACCTTGGAAGTTCATTGGCATGTCAAGCAAACACCCACGGCCACTATTACTCATCATGCCCTCTGGCTGAGCCAGCCTAGTGGCAGTCACCACAGTGTATGGTTCCCAACTCACTGCTGAAATGCATGAGGATATGGGAAGCAGGGACACAGAGATGGCCAGGGGTAGGGGGATGAGCACAGTCTTGCTCTTCTCCTTCCCTATAGCAGCTAGCGGCAAGCAGCCAACTGTGGCTTACTGCTCCTTTGATCTAGTTTTCTGTGTACCCTGGCATGGAAAAAGCATGTTTGATTTTAAGTGAAAGTATCCCCTATGGAAGAACTGAGTTATAGTGCAAGGAATAATTCTGATATTCTATCTAGATCACTTTGCCTCCAACTGTAAAACTACTAATCTTCTCAAAGCCCCCAGGAAGCCTCTGCTGGCAGCCATCCACCAATATCAGTAATAGACCTGGCATCTTTCTAGATCAGAGATCTCGAATTTTTAAGGGAAGGGGGAAGAAAAAACTCCACATTAAAAAAAATAATCTTAGGATGTTACTTTTGAAAGAGCTGTATTATTTTTTATAAATTATTATTTCAATGGATTTGTATATTGATTCAGGGATTCCCTTCAGTTAGCCTCCTCTCTTCTCCCTTCTCTCTGATTCACCTTCACCAAAGCCCTCCTCCCTGCCTTCCCTCTGAGGTTACTTACAAGTTATTCTAGAGATATAGATAGATGCATATAACATATAATATGGACAAAATTGTTTTCATGTTGCATCCTTTTTAGATTGTGGACTCCTCTGATCTAGTTCTCTGGTATGCCCTGGCATAGAAAATTTTTACCTTTCTTTGTATCTCCAGCACTTAGCGCAGGGCCTGGCATATAGCAGGCACTTAATAAATGCTTGTTGGCTGATTAAGCCATTTTCCCATTTAACTCTGTGTAACTCTTGTCTGTGTCCTCTCAGATCCTTCAGAGGAAGGTCCATCCAACATACTAGGGGTCTTTTTTTTTAGGTCTCTTGATGTGGTATGGATGACCACAGAGAACATGGATGGTCCATTGGTTTTCTCTTGATCTCACCACGTTCTTATCAGGTCATACACTTTATATCTTTCTATTTATCTATCTCTGTAGATTCAGATATGGCTATAGATACTGTGTATGTATACACACACATATGTTTGTATGTATCCCTTGGTGGTTAAGAGGGAAAATTCATTCCAGACATATTTTATATCAGTCTTGTCTGTACTGGTTTATAAATTTGTATTATTTTATTTTGTGTATATATGAATTAATTCAAGAAAGAGATCAAATAATATTATTATATGCTGTCAAGAAGACCTTTGTTATAATACACAACAAGGAGTTAGGAACTAGAAGATAGGTTCCCAAGGAGCTTCTAAATAGTCTTTTCCTATTGTAATATTATTACAATGGGTATAGTAGATTAACTAATTATTCTTTTGGAAAACAGGGAAAAGGTGACCCCCAAAGCTTAAGATATGGGAAAAGAAGAAGCAGAGTTAGGAGAAAGGACAAATAGCAGCAGCAGCAGCAAGGGAGGAAGAGATTGTCAAAAGGGGGCAATGACAAAGGAGAAGAAGCTTTCCTAATTGTTAGACCTCATTTGAAACTTAGGGTTTTTGGACATGAGGGAGGGAGAGGAGAGGCAGAATCATCCAGTGGAGAGAAATCTAGGTTTGGAACTAGACAAGTTGGGTTTGAATCTTGACTTTGCCAGGATTGAATTATATGACCTCTGAAGGTTCTTCCAGATCTGGATCTATGATCCTATGAGCCTGAGAAGGTCAAATCCAGAGATTTACTCACTTCCAGGCTATTTATTTATCATTGGAGATTATCCGGTATTTCCATGTTAATGAGGTCAGTCAACATTCTATTATAAAATCATTCTTTTATTTTGGCTGAAATTTTCCATAGGCACGTACTTAAACCTATGTTTAAGTGAGCAGCTTCCTTCCTTCCAGTGAGTTTCTTAACCCCTGTTCTAAGAGAATACATGTGGGAAAATATTGTTAATACCTATTATAAGAAGTGGTTGAAATCCTACCTTAAAGCTGTTGATGTAAGCACTCACAGTATTCTTCCCTTCTGGTGGCTGGAGGTGGGCCCCAAATGAAAGCTAGAAAGTCTAGGGTCATGGGGAGTCATCTAATTCTATATCTTTTGGCATCAGGGAAAATTCATTTAAGGGCTCTTTTGAAAGTGGTTCACTTATTGCTCTGAAGTCTGAAAACCCAGATTCAAATCCTGCCTCTGATACTCATTTACCTATTCAATTTTTACAATTTCTTCATCTGTAAAATGGGGAGTTGGGTCAGACTGATTTTGAAGCCCCTTCCAGCTCTAAAGCTATGATTTTATAATCAGACAAAAGGAATAGCTAGGTTTTAATTAACTTTTTTGTTTCTTTTGTGAGAGCTGTGACTAATAGGGCTGTTGTGTTTTGCCATCCCTTAAAAGTTCTGACACTCTTACATCTGTCTTCTAAGGGTCTGGTGATTGCCTGGCACACAATAGTTCTGTTCTTGCTACATCATGCGTTCAGAGAGATGACCATCTCAGTCCCTCAAACCACTACTGGGCTACCCTCCATCTTCTGCTACTTCTGGCCCCCAGAAACCCCTAAAAATTAAAGTGGCATGGGCATGGCTGTGTCTGGGGGGACTGGATTAAACTCTGGGCAACCAATCTCCCTTCTCTCCCAAAATGACTGTTCCTGAATGTGAACAGCTCCCATAAAAGCTAACCATGGTGCAGCGAAGGCACGGGTCTGATGGCCAATGTGGAATTACAGGACTGGAAGATCTGAAGTTGAGAGGGATCTTCAAAACCATCTAGTCCAATCTTCTCATTTTATAGATGATGAAACTGGAGCCCAGATAATCTAAAGGACTTACCCAAAGTCACATAGGTAGAAAGTGACTGAGAAGGGATTTGAATTTAGGTCCATTGACCCCCATTCCAGCACTCTTTATATTATATAGGTAACATTGTCCTTCAACCAAGACCTTTCCATAATGCAGGCAAGTACCTCCCTTTCTTAGTCAGCCAGCCCTGCTGCCTCCCTCAATGACAGCCTCCCCATATTGGGTTTTCTGGGACTTCTTTCTTCTTCCAAAGAGAGTAACATTTGGGAGTCTGTTCCCTTAGATCCAAAGTTTCTCCTCAACGTGTCCTTTCCATCCCCATACTTACCAAGGTACCAAAATGGCTAGTTATGGTTCTGTTTTATGTTTCTGTAGCTTCTTGATTCAAGGATGCACATTTATGTAATGCATGTATCACCATATCACCTACTATCACCATAAATATTCATTGACCACTTGCTATACTCTTCTAGCATAAAGGTAATTTTAATGACCCTGCAATGAGATTTATGCTTTTGAGCTGTTTTCCTAGTAGAGGGAATAAACTTATATCAAGCCATGCACACTCTTCTACCTTGATTCCTTTTGTGTGTAGTGGCTGATGTCTGAAAGAAGATTGGTCAGGTTTAAAAGCTTGTTTGGTGACTTTTGAAGTTTGTGAGATGATCTATTGGGATTCAAAGCATTAAATGCTTATTATCAGAGTACTAGGAATTGTCCAGGCAAAATAATTACCTAAACATAGCTTCTAGGAGTTAAGAACGGGAGCTGGGGATCAGGGACTGTCTCTGTATTCCATCAGTACTGGGTTATATCCATGAATGATCCCCTCTTCAAAGAACAGAACTTGTGATGGGTTGTGGGGATGGGCATCTAAGTGCTAGGAGGGTCAAGGATTTTCCTCATCTTTCTTTGTATAAACCTGAGATGTGCTGCACTCTGTGGGTATATGTAAACCCAATCCCAGGCCTATGGGTTGGAGATAGGGCAGAATGTTTTAACATAACTATAAGAATGAAATTCTGTAGGAGACAGTTCTCAGAATCAGGAAAAAAAATGGTGAGTAGTTATTTCAAAGCTTTGCTGGCAGAAATTCATATCATCTGTGGGAGTGGAAACGAAAATAAAATACTTAAAATAGATATATGGGATTCATCAAGAATGAGTCAGTAACAATAAAACATTAGTGACTGTCTCTTGCAATGCTGCAAATGTTCTTGGTTTTAAATTTCATTGAAAAGTGGGGGAAATGCCCTATCTTAAGAATTTTTGTTATCTAAATAAATATTAGCTAGCTGCGTGACCCCTGAGTAAGTTATTTCATGGCTCTGGATCTCATTTCCCTCATCTATAAAATAAGGGGGTTGGCCTAGATCATTTCTAAGGATGATTCTTGTACTAAGATTCTATCATTTTGTGATTATATGTCCTTTTAAGGAAAAACCACATTCTTACCCAATATCATCAACAGGCTTTCTTACTGCTCTCCTAAAAAGCCAAGTCAACAAGTCAACAAGAATTCATTGGGAATTTACTACCTACCAGGCACTGTGCTAAGCTCAGAGGGGAGGACAGGAGTTGAGGGTACAGAAAGAAGGCAAAAAATTCATCTTTGGTTGCAAGGAGCTCACAGTCTAATGGATAATGCAGACAGAACACTCTCCCAAGTCCTCTCAACAATCTGTAGCACAAACTGTACCCATAGACTTAAAGAGAAGAGAACCCCACCCCAGCCTCCCTTTGGAGTTCCCTTTCCCCAGTCTCACTCCATCTATTTCCAGCCCTAGAAAGGGAAATGCCAATCCATTTGTGGCTGCCAACACAGACATTTCTCTGTACATCTGAGAAGTGCCAAAAAAAAATACTTCAAGGCATAGTCTTAGTGCAGGATTTAATAGGATTGGGTAGCCCCCATGTGCAGACAGACTGGAAGAGATGAAGCTTCTAATCTGGACAAAGACCAAGATGTACCCAGTCTATAAAAGTTTGAAAGATATGAAGACATGAGACTTCAGTACAAAAACCTCTAAGTCTAGAAGGAGCAGATGCTACCATAAGCTTGAAGGAAAGAGTTTTAGGATAAACAAAAGAAAAAGACTGCACTACTTTAGATGGTAGGTAATGAACACATACGGCAGCCAGGTGGCACAGTGGATGGAATGCCTGGTCTGAGTTCAAATCTTCCCTCAGACACTTAGTAGCTGTTCGACCCTAGATGAGTCACCTAATCTTGGTGGCCTCAGTTTCCCCATCTGAAAATTGAGCTGGAGAAATTAATGGCAAACCACTCCAGTATCTTTGCCAAAAATATCTTAAATTTGGTCATGAAGAATTGGACATGACTAAAACAACTGAACAACAAATAATAAATAAAAATATGCAAATTAATCCTGATATACTAATACCCTATAATACCAATATACCATATAATACATACCAGTATACCCTACAATCCCACACAATACCGTAATACCAAAAAGAAGTTCCAAAGAAGTTTCAGTGGAATCACAGATGACTGATGTTATGAGAGAAAGCAGGCCAAACTTAAAGAGTCAGGAAGGCCCGGGTTCCAGTCTTGCCTTTGACTATGTCTTGATGCTATGGTCTTCTATCCCAGGGGAATAATAATATTAGCTAGCATTTATATAGTGCTTAAAGGTTCACACAGTGCATTACAAATGTTATTTCATTTGATATTCTCAACAACACCCTAGGAGATAGGTCTCATCATTGTCCCCATTTTACAGATGAGAAAATTGAGAACCACGGTGGTAAGTGACTTGCTCAGGGTCACACAACTAGTACACAGCTGAGGCTGGATTTGAACTCAGGGCTTTCTGGTTCCACATCTAGCACTCTGTCTACTGTTCATTTCTCTGTTCCCTTGACAATATGGAAGAATATTTGTGACCTTTATATATCCTACAGTTTATGAGATAGTAGACGTTCCATGAAGAATTGTTTCATTTCTCCACAGTTTTTGGCTTTCCCCTACTTTCAGGTAAACTCCCTGTGGGCAACTTCCTCCTTAAGATTTACATGATCTCAGTCTCCAGCCCACAGATTGATAAAGAAAACAAAATACTTGAAATAATTAAGTAGCTCATGTTTATATCCTGCTTTATGGCTTACAAGGAGGTTTTCCTCATAATAATCTTGTGAGGTAAGTAGTATAAGTAATTGTTGTTCCTATTTTATAGATGAGAAAACTGAGGCCTAAAGACTTATTCTTGATCACAATTTATTGAGTCAATAATAAGAAAACATTCAAAAGCATTTCTTATAATCTTAATTTAAATCATTTAAATTAATTGAAATATTAAATTAAAATTTTAAAACTCTCACTATAGGGAATAAGACAAGATATCAGATAACCTAAAACATTCCTATCATTCAAGTCACTTAGTAAATCACAGAATGTTTTGTTGCCTTAAAGCTAAATATTATCAGCAAAATTGCTAGAGCACAGCTCCTAGGTATAGTAAACTCTCTGTTATCTTTCTTGATTAGAGAATGAGAAAGTACTGTCTTCTTCCCTCTGGGGTAAGGTTCCCTGATGGTAGAGACTGAAGGATCCTCAGAGCCACACCTTTAGACATGAATGTCTTTGTCCCAGTCTGGAGCCAGTTTCATCAGTGGCTACTTACCCCATTTCCTCAGGCTCTCAGACAAGTTTTAGGCTTTCCAGCTGCTCACAGAGACATACTAGTAGCTACCTCCCTCATTCACTACACAGGGATCTTCATTCTCCAAGACACACAGATATACCATGTCTCTCTTATGTCAGAGCCTATAACTGTGACCCAGAGAACACAAGAATTTGCACAAAGGGCCTCCTTGAAAATGGAATCCCAGACACCGTAGGGGCAAAACTTCTACAAAATCTTACATAAGATCCTCTTGCTACAGAATAATCCAATTTTCCCTCTTGAGTAACCTTCCTTAGCAAGCTAGGAAAATGGGCTGATAGCTTTTTTGATGCCGTTTAATCTGTACCTAGCCTAAATGCGCATTAGTGATGTCTAATAAGTAGAATGTGTCCTGGTGTGCTAGGTTCCAAGTTGCTTCCTATCTGTCACTCTGTGTATTTCAGTTTGGATGTCTGGGTACCCTAGCAGTGACAATGGGTGACACATTAATGTGAGAATATAATTTGAGTTCCCAAATTTTGTAACTTTGAAAAAAACACTTAACTTGGTTTTATTATGGAATTAATTCCAGTTCAGGTCATGTGAGACTGTATCTTCTCCTACATCTATTTTCCTGAGCTCCAGCACATCTCTATTGGAAAGACACTTGTATTGAGCTGTGCAAACTCCAAACAGTTCACAATTTTTTTTAAAAAGGAGGAGGTACTGGTAAATATAGAAGCACAATGCCTATCATACAGACAGAGTGATAGAATTATAAAGTCAGAAAGGAGCTTAAATATTATCTTGTCTAATATTGTCATTTTATAGATAAAGAAATGGTGAAAAATGAAGTTGAGGAGATTTGCCCCAGGGAACAAAGCATCTTAGTGGCAAGGCCAAGACTGGATCCAAGAGTTAGGATTTGGGTTAAGAAAATAGTTGGTTGGGGGAAAGGTCACAGATCATAGCTAGAGAGTAGGAAGAGACTATTGAGGTCATCCAGTCCAACCCCCTGTTCTGAATATGAAGTGAATGAGACCAAAGATAATATAGGTAATAAATAGCAGAGTTAGGTATCCATCCCAAGTCCTCTGGCTTTAAATCTAAAACCCTTTCCATTGTCCTCCCCAGGAAGAGGAGTTTGGTCTTGGGAACTTGTATAAAGCGAATAGAGAATGAATCTGGAGTGAGAGAATCTGAAGAATGTGAACAGGAGTCACAGAGAAAGAGAGGCAGGAGGTATGGGGCTGGCAAGGGCCATTTGGGCTTTGAGCCTTGGTCAGAGACCTCACCGAGTTCGGAAGTTGGAAGTTCTTTGAGAGGCAATGCAGCAGATTGGAAGTATTTGGTGGCAGGAGACTGGGGTTCCAATCTCAGCTCTGCAACTCACTAGCACTGATTTTGGATAAATTGTTTCATCTCTCTGAGACTCAGTTTCTTCTTCTGTTAAATGGGAGTGGGGGAAGCTGGCCTAGATGATTCTTTGAGTCCATTCAGCTCTAAGTAAGAACAGTGTCTGGCATACAGAAGGAACTTAATAAATGCTTGTTGGCTTGATTTTTAAAGTCTATGACCCTATGATCTGGGTTCTTTTGACCTCACCATGCAGTCTAAACTACAGCAGAAGAAAAGAGTGACAAGAGGCTATTAATCAGACTTTGTGTCACGCAACTTATCTGAATCAAGGAAGGGGTTTTGGCTTCTCCTAGTTTGTTTGGGGAAGGGAATGTGTGGGAGAAGGGTGGGGTGAAATCACACGAGGTGATCAGGGCTTAGATGTGGGTGAGCAGGAGTAATAGATTCATGACAAAGGCATGTGTATGAACAGAGTATAAGGCTGTGACAAGTACAAGGGAAAGGTCACACAGAGTGTCATGAGACATTTGGAGAGACAAAGGTTCATTTCTAGCTGGGGGAATAGGGGAGGCTTTATGGAGAAGGCTAGAACCGAATTGAGTCTTTAAAGGAAGGGAAGGATTTCAATGGATGACAATGTAGAGGGAATCCCTTTCTGGCATAGGGAAATGTAGGTACAAAGGTTCATGGGAAAACAGATTTAGAGCTGGAAGGGAGCTTTGAGATTGTCTTGTCTATCCTCTCCCTCTTTTTACAGATGAGTAAACTGAGGACCAGAGGGAGTAAAGACTCTTTCCTAAAGTCAGACAGGTAGTAAGAAAGAGAACCAGAATCAGAATCTGAACCCAGCACCTCTGACTACAAATCTAGCACTTTTCTAGATAGGAGCCAGATATTGGAAGGTACTGAATGCCACATTAAGTTATTCAAGACCCAGGGGTGGCTAGATGGTGCAGTGAATAGAGCACCAGCCCTGGAGTCAGGAGGACCTGAGTTCAAATGTGACCTCAGACACTTAACACTTACTGTGTGACCTTGGGCAAGTCACTTAATCCCAACTGCCCTGCCTTCCCCC
>JAQQSW010011095.1:0-12841 GCA_028646575.1 Pseudocheirus occidentalis
GTGGGGGTGCTGGAGGCTGTAGAACCACCGCAGGCTGGCTGCGGGGCTCGGCTCAGCTCCTTCCCAGTGCCCCGGCCTGGCCGCGGTCTCGGCTTCGGGCTGTTCCAGCCTCTGCCCTGGCTGCGCTGAGCCCCTGCTGCCGAGCTGCCTTCAGTGAGAGCTGTATTCTCTGGATTTGTGTGAGTCTGAGAGTCCTAGACTTTCCTAGACTTTGTCTGGGCTCGTATTTTCTGGGTGTTTAGGGTGGCGGTGTGGGAGCTGCAGGACCTTGCTGCTTCTACGCCGCCATCTTGGCTCCGCCCCCCATTTGCATGAAATCTTAATCCTAGTCACAAACTTCTCCAAAATCATTAAGATATTTTTGCAGTTACAAAATCTTTTAAACCATAACACAGAAATTTACAGTAAAGGTACTACATTTCAGCTACAATTATGGTCTCAAGTTTCTAATGCCATAAATTTCTACAAATCAGGAAAAGGATTTCCTTTCTTTTCTTGTCTGTCTTTAAAATCTGCAATCTCCAACCTGAGCAGGGTTTTTAAGGCAAAGAAAAAGAAGGCATCTTGAAGGTTTTCCTCTGTATCTCCCACTGAAAGTCTATTCAAAAGGGTCAGTGGAAATAAGTCCCTGCTTAATGTTACAGATGGCTGGGAGACCTGTTATAGGTCTGAGATTTCATTTATCTTCCCCACCCTTCTGTACTTTCACAGCAGTCTTTATGGGTTGTTGAGGTCAGGGAACTACAAAATGTTAAGGTTTACTGTTTAGGGGTGCAGAAGACCCCAAGATACCAAAATGATGGGTCCTGAATGAATTCAACTCAAGTCTTCTCTCAAAGTAAAGCAAAGTTTATTAAGGTTCATCATAATGGGTAGACTCTTAAGGAGCCTAGGTATCTGTAACACTTGTATTGGACAAGGGGACCAGAACAATCTGACATAGAATGAGTCTGCATTAGACAATTAATTCTCAGGTACCTCATGGAGGAAAGATGGAGCTTATATACAGAAAGATTGTGGGAGGTTTCTAGGGATGGTCTAGAGGAGGAGTTTGGGGAGGATCTTCAGGAGGAATCAAATGAGGTCAGACTCTGGTCATGAGACATTAAGGGTGAGAAATAGCTGGAGGCTACCTGGAGATGACAGAGAATGAGGGCTAGGCTAGTTTAAGGGTAACAGATTTGGGTATAGATATTTTGGGAGGATCAAGGGTGGGAAGTAGCTGGACAATAGAGGGCTGGCTAGTAAGAGGAAGAGCTATAATAAAAAGCGTATGACCTCAGGCAATGTCTTATCAAATGAGAAGGTTCAAGCACCTGTACCTCATTCATGGGTGACTGGTATTCCCCTTCAAAATTATCCAAGGTCAATATGACCATAGGTACCCTAGAAAATATCTTTGTAAGTGGAAGCCCTGGTCCAGTCCGCCTGCCAAACTTGAGTTTCCTTCATTAATTTAGGGTTACACTAAGTGAATGAGGGTAGAACTGAGTTCGTCAATCTGTTCACCAGGGCAGACAAGACAGATAGCTGAAGAAGTGGTTCTGGTCCCTTTCCAGGAGGTCACAAGGTTTAATTAATAGATTTTGTGTTTTCAGACCTGGATCATAATACCATGTTCACCAGGATATGGGGCAGCTATGGGGCAGTCATAGATGAGGTATAATGGAAGGACTGGAGAGAAAGAAATACAGGAAGAAAGAAAAAGAGAGGGAGAAAGAGGAAGAGAGAAAGAAAAAGAAAGAGAAAGAAACATAAAAAAAACTAATTTATTTTAAACCAGATTTTAGTCAAATTACTGCTGCTTATCAAGCCCATATTTGATCAAACCAAGAGAATTATTTGTGCATTAGAGCAGCCTGAGCTAATTCTCACCCCATCCAAGTCTTTCCTTGGGTTAAAGTTAACTAAACTAAGTGTTTAATTTTCTGGATACCTGGAGTCTTTAGTCCTAATCCTCCTAATTCAGGACTTTGATGATGTCTGACCTGAACCTTAGTGGACTCATTAAGTTCTCATCATGTCAAGTTTGCTCCTTTGTTGGTCAGGTCTTGCCCATGCTCTATCCTAAAATCATAGAGATTTAGCCTCCAAGGTTTTGGAAAGCCTTTGGGTTTACTCAAGGCAACCATCAGAGAATTCCATTGCTGCCGCCATAATTGTTAGACTTGAGAACAAACCCTAATATCTGAAATAATTTTAAAAAGAACTTTATTAGGTCATTTGGGAAAGGAGAGTTGGAAGATTGTGTGGCTCCCTTTTCAGTCTTTGTGAGATTATAAATGATATGGAGTTCAAACAAGGACATAAGGACACTGGCGATAGATAGGCAGTATATAATTTCCAGAGAAGAACAGCTTGGAACATATATCAGTAAATAAACATAAAAAAAATTAGATTGAGAAATCCAAAACACAGGCTTTGGGTGGACCTAAAACAAGACCTGGGTGAGATCTAAGCATTCAATGCAGCCATGCAACTTTCTGGGAGTTCTGAGGTCAGAAGCTTTGGGTTAAACGATTTCTAGCCACATAAACCTAGGTTGAAACAAAACTAATAAAAGATAAATAATAAAGTATTCTTCTTAGATCCTTCAGTGCAAATGCTTGGAAGAAAGAGAATGTTCAGTCATACAGTTTTAAAGACTCAGTCAATTCTGAATACTCGGCCACAGCAAAAGGGGATGTTCCCAACCTCATAATAGGCTAATACAAAATTTCCACAATTGTTGCCTGCTCTCTTTTCTCTCAGAAGCAGGTAATTCATATCTTTCATATGCATGGTATCATTTTAGGTGGTCTGGGCATGCTCCAAACCTATTACAGGAATATTATTGGGCCTTAAGAAATGGCAAAATAGACAATTTCAGAATCCTGGGTAGTATGAAGTGAGCAGAGCTAGGAGAATCATTTATACAAGGATAGCAACATAGTAAGGAAAAAACAACTTGGAAAGACTTAAGAATTTTGATGAACACAATAACCAACCATGTCTCTAGAAGATCATTTCCTATCTCCGAATAGAGAAATGATAGAAGTAAGATTCAATGACATACTTTTTTGGATATCGCTACTTCTGAATTCGTTTTGCTTAACTTTCTTTTTCAATAGTTTCTGTTTTTGATTGGGGTGGAGAGATGAGGGGCAGGAAGTTAGCAATAATGATGCAAAAAAAATGCTATTGTAATATTATTTAAAATACATGAAAGAAAACAAATACTTTCAGAAGGAAGCAAAGACAAGGACAGTTTTGGAAAATAATATATAGAATTTAGCATGTATATTTAAAAGATAAATAGTATTAAATAGAAATTCATAGTTTTATAAAGAATTCTCTTTTTTCCTTACCATGTACTTGGAAATATTTTCTTGTGCAAGTGTTTAAATTCAGAATTAAAGAATAATGATAGAAGCAGCTAGATGGCACAATAAATACAGTACTGGTCCTGGAGTCAGAAGAAGTTCAAATTTGACCTCAGACACTTGACACACTAACTGTGTGACCTTGGGCAAGTCACTTAACCCCCATTGCCTTGACTTCCTCCCCTTAAAAAAAAGCAACATCAAACAAACAAAAAAAGATTAATGATGATCATAATAGTAATGGCTAACACCTATATAGCATTTTACAAACATACCTCATTTTCCCCTCTTGATAACCGCAGGAGGTAGGTACAATTATTGTTTTGATTTTATAGATGATGAAATTGAAACAGAAAGAGATGAAGTGACTTGCCCAGGGAAACTCACACAGTAAGTATCTGATGCCAAATTTGAACTGATCTTCCTTACTTCTAATCCAGTCCTCTATCTACTGTGGAAGCTGTCCCTAAATAAATAAAATAAACAATATAAAAATAAATAAAAATAACAAAATAATTATAAATAAAGAAGAAAAGAAGAAATCAGTAGGAGGGTACAGAATCTTCCAACCACCTATATACACAGCAGCTTGTACAGGTTGTCATGGTCTGTGTCTGAGAACCCAGGAATTTTAGCTCCAGGGAATCAGGAAGTCTTAATACTAGTGGAGTCAGTCCTTTTCAATCTAGCCTCAGATCAACTTCCCCTTAAGGGTTCTAATAAGTTTCCAAAGGTGCTGACTCATCTAGGTTTGGGGAAAGGAAGGAGAGGAAGGCCAAGGACTTCTTAATGAGCTAGGAGATTTAACAAAGCACTGGGAATATATCATGCAAACATCAACTAATTACCTGGGAAAATGAATCTCTCTCATCTGGGCTTAATCAGTGAAAAGGACCCAAAATGTCCTTACAATTCACCAAGACGGAACTCAATTACAGAAAATATGAGCAAAGCAAAATAAGAGTTTGTTAGCATAGGTAGTTTTCTGAGGTCAGCAAAATTCATGCTCAAAAGCAGGTGAATGGGCCGTTTTATTATAAACCTCAGATAAATCCTGGAAACAATTTTCTCAAGAAAGAAAAAAAACAAATATACAATTCTGTGGAATCATGGACCAAATATGACGGGAAGGTCCCAGGTAGAGCTCCGGGCAGCACCCTAATCTTTATTCAATTTCTCCTTGAAAACTGCTCTTTTCTATAACATTTTTAGTCAATTGCTACCTCGAATGTCTTCTTTAAGTGCTCTGGGAACAAGTTCTCACAAAAACATTTTGCCAAACCAAGTATGAACTTTTTTTTTTTGGATGGGGGAAGGCAAAGCAATTGGGCTTAAGTGACTTGCCTAAGGTCACACAGCTAGTAAGTGTCAAGTGTCTGAGACTGGAGTTGAACTGAGGCCCTCCTGACTCTAGGTCCCGTGCTCTGTTCACTTTGCCACCTAGCTGCCGCACCAACTATGAATTTTTATAGCTGTGAGATCCATGTATATGTGACAACCAAGCAAGCTCTTGCCTGAGATACAGAAAATAAACTGATTTGGGGAGAGCTTTAAGATAACCTTAACTCAAAGATGTTTCAAATGATTTATAGTCTACTAATTGTACTTGAGTAATATTCAGTTTGTTGATCAAAAATGCATCTGTAGCGCCAGTGAAACTGAGATGAAGTGTGTTATAGAGAGGCAAGAGGACTGAGGTCTTTAAACAAAGGTCAGATGACCACCTGTCAAGTATGAGGTAAATTGCTATTTGGGTTTTTTATGGGCTGGGTGATCCCTTTGGTCCCTCACAACTTTGAGACTACAGTTATCCCTTCTACATCACAACTTTCCCCATTGTGGTCTTCCGTGCATCTCCAGTTGGCATAAGAAAGTAAATGGTGGGGGGTGGCGCAGAGAATAGAGCACCATCCCTGGAGTCAGGAGGACCTCAGTTCAAATCCAACCTCAGATGCCCAATACTAGCCAAGTGACCTTGGGCAAGTCACTTAACCCCAATTGTCTTGACTTCTCCCCTCCAAAAAAAAAAAAAAAAGCAAAAATTAAACAAATAAATAAAAAAAGAAAGTAAATGGTGACAGGGTACAGGCTCTGGAAATCCCTTAGAACTCTCCTTGAATCTTCCCACTTGATCTGGTGTTAACCAGAGGGATCCCAGTAATCCTCTCAACTGGTTTTTCATAGTCTGCACCTGGCTCCACCCTAGACCTCCACTCCTTGATCCTATCTAGACCCAAGTCTCCCTTGGAGTAGTGGTTCGAGTCCCAGTCACCCCAGCCTATTGGCCAATACCATCAAGATCCTCCCTAGACCCCTCCTTCAGTCACCCCAGTCTACTTGGCTACTCCTAGATCCCTACTACAGTCTTTCTGTATATAAGTGCTCAGATTCCATCTGGCTGGCTGGCCAACACAAGTTTTACTAAGTGCTCAGATTTCTTAAAGAGTCTCAGTGGTTCTCAATCTGTGGGTTATGTTCAATTTGTAACATTGAAAATACATCCTGCATATCAGATAGATTCATAGAAGTAGCAAAATTACAGTTATGAAGTAGCAACGAAAATAATTTTATGATTGGAAGTCACCACAACATGAGGAACTATCAAAGGGTCACAGCATTAGGAAAGTTTAGAACCACTGGCTAACTAATGCTGAGATTCCTTAAGTGTCTGGCCAATATGTCAAATATTTAGAAAGTTGCCCACTTTGGACAGTGTTTTAATAAACCTTGTCTTTGACTGAAAGAAGGCTCGGGTCAAATTCATTTGGGCAGTACCCGCATATCACTATTTTGGGGTCCTAGTACCTCTAAACCTCAGCAATGGGGCTTTTGGGGAGTTTGGTGGAAGCTGCAGATAACACACAAAGGTCAGCAAATGATACAGAAATAAGTTTAGAAACTCAGAAATGCATAAAATACGTGTATAATATTGTATAACATCGACATATTTCATCATTCAATACTATAGTAATTCAGATATCTTCTCTGGTATGCTGGGAGGGTTAAATATTTTTATGTGGATTTTCCAGATGGGCAGAGAGGGGCAACACCACCCTTGTGTTAGCTCTGTGATGTGGAAGTGATAACTATATATGATTTTACAATTTGACTCATAGTCAGAAGACTTTGAATTAAATTTTGGCTTTACCTAAATGACCTCTGTGACCTTGGATAAACATTTAAATTTCATGTAATCAATCCCTCTTCCTTGTTTGTCTAAAAATTCTTCTAATCATAGGAAAGTTCATTCTCTTCTAAAATTTTTTATGGTGTTAATCTGTTATTTTTATGCTACATGTGTAAAATATTGGTCTAAACTTAATTGCTATCAAATTGCTTTCCTAGTTATTTTCATCAGATAAGGAAATTATTTTCAAGTTGTTTAAGTTCTCAGGTTTATTAACGGGTTGCTGGGTTCAAATTTTTCTGCTCCTTACTTATGTACTCTATTCTACCAATCTTTCTTCTATTTTTTAACGACTATCAAATTGTTTGGAGGATTACTGATACATAGTTTGAGGCTTGGACATGCTATTCCCCCCCCCCCCCCATTCCTATTTTTCTCCTATTATTTCCTTTGATCTGTCTGCTCCAAATTTTGACTATAATATTACTGAGAGTCTTCATTTTGAGATTTCAGGAGGTGAACAGTGGATCTTTTCTATGTTCAGTTTGCCTTCTGGTTCTAATAGGATAATCCTTTTCTTTCTCCCCAGTTGAGGGATTCTCCCACTTCCCATAGAAACTATCACAATTTTTTTCCATCTCTCCTCAAGCCTCCCACACCTCTTCATCTCAGCACTAACTTCTTACTTGACTGAGAAAATTGAGGCCATTAGCTATGAGCTCCCTAGTCTTTTTTCTTTCCCATTCTATTGTTTTCTTCTATTTCTTTGCATTGCTTATTTAAGAAAACCTTCTTATGCTCTTCTCTGGAATTCTGCATTCAGTTGGGTATATCTTTCCCTTTCTCCTTTCCCTTTCCCTCTTTCCTCCGCTATTTGTAAAGCCTCATCAGACAGCCATTTTTCTTTCTTGCTCTTCCTTTTCTTTAGAATGTTTTTTGTTGCTGCCTCCTATACAATATTGTGAACCTCTTTCCATAGTTCTTCAGGCACTTGGTCTACCCAGTCTAATCCCTTAAATTTATTCATCAACTCCACTCCATATTCATAAGGGAGTAATCTGAATAGGGTTGGAGGGTATGAGATTACAGGCATAAGGAGAAGGGCTGGCATTAGCAAGAAGAGTCACCTCATTAACAAAGACTTGGAAAAGAGGAGAGAGTGGGGATTTGTCAAAGGTTTTAAAAATATATATTTTAAATTTTTTAACATTTTTATTTAAAGTTTTGAGTTCCAAATTCTATCCTTCCTTCCCTGCCTCCTTTCTCCCCTGCCTGAGATGGCAAGCAATCAGATGTAGGTTATGCATGTGCAATTATGCAAAACATTTCCATATTACTAATTTTATACTAGAAGACACAAATAAAAGAAAAAAATGAAAGTGAAAAAGAGCATGCTTCAGTCTGTATTCAATCAACATTAGTTCTTTCTCTGGAGGTGAATAGTATGCTTCATCATGAGTGGGGCACACCCTCTGCACCCTCTGTGAAGACTTCTCAGAGTGAGAAGGGAGAGAAACTATCTGGAAACCAGAGATAGACTTTCATAAGACTTGGACAGACCTGAGTCTTGGGTTTGCACAACCTAGGACCCTTCCCCCCTTGTTGTCATCAGCATTAGGCCCTTTTTCAGGAGTTTTTGACCTCCACCCTTGCTTGTGACCTTTTCCCCTCCCTTGCTTTGGCGTTTGCCAAATAAGGATGTGGATGATACCTTGGCTCCCTGTCCCACTTCCCTGCCAATAGGAGATAGTGGCAGGTTTCTTTGTTATCCACCACTGGGTTAGATTTCACACCAAGACTGAGAGCCCACCTCCCAGCCAATGGGAGAAGGGATGGAGGAAGTGGGGTGGGGGTGAGAGGTGAGGGGGATTGACTGCCTTAGGGTACAAATTCTTGTTCTATCTTTTGTAACAAGCCTCCTCTCCTTGATCCCTGCCACAGAGAGGACTACCCTCTTCCTGCAGGGAAAGAGAATAAGAATAAAACTTCAAGATACCTCTGACTTTTGATTTTTCTTGGGTAGGGAATTTTTGAGGTCTCCATACCCCACACGATCATTAGTTCTTCATGATTGTCTAGGATCATAGTAGTGCTGAGAATAGCAAAATCATTCACTTCATTGAACAATTTTTCTGTTACACATTCTCCTGATTCTGTTCTCTTTACTATGCATCAGTTCATGTAAGTCTTTCCAGGTTTTTCTGAAATCATCCTCATTTCTTATAGCATCATAATATTTCATTACAATCATATACCACAGCATGTTTAGCCATTCTGCAATTGGTGGGCATATGTTTGATTTCCAATTCTTTGCCACAACAAAAAAGTTCCTACAAATATTTTTGTACAAATAGGTCCTTCCCCCTTTTTTTGGATGTCTTTGGGATATAGACTTAAGAGTAGTATTGCTGGATCAAAGGGTATCCACATATTTATAGCCCTATGGGCATAGCTCCAAATTGCTCTCCAGAATGGTTGGATCATTATACAACTCCACCAACAATGCATTGGTGTCCCAGTTTTTGTTAAGGGGTTTTAAGACCTGGAAAAGGAGAGACAGGGGTTGTTGTTCAGTCTCTGCCAAGATAGAGGCAATATAGTAATAATGTGTGTATGGCCACTCCTTTGGGTGTTTGTATTTAAAATAGATTTCTGAAGAGCAGAATGACTGGCAGTAAAACTGCTTGGGGGTAGGAATCCTTTGCTGTAAGGCATGAGAGGGCATAGTACTGGAACTATAGAGGGCCATGAAAACTTGTCTTCCTGTCTTGTTCTTCCTCCAGTTGAGTGAAAGTATTATTGCTGGATGCCCCTGATCCTGTTTCTGATTGTTTAGGTCAGCTAAGCTGCCTGCTGTTGCTGTTTCTTTTGGGGGGAGAGGGTGAATTACTGTTCCACTCCAAAGACAATGAATAAAGAATAATCTTGTACCCTGAAACATGTCATCTTGATAGTAAACATATTTAATGTCAAGCTACTCTTAAGTTGGACAGGCATAACTATTTAATGGCAGTCTTTAGAAGATGTAATGAACGGAGAGAATTATTTTGGATCAAAGGTATATAGTATCATAAAATTAGTGAAAATTGGACATCTGGAAATAATGGTTTATAGATAATTTTCTGATGAGCACATCACAGAATCTGAGTGTTGGAAGGGAACTCAAAAGGCATCTAGTCTAACCCAGACCTCATCCACAACCTCTTCTAAATCATTTCTGACAAGTAGTCATCTAGCCCTCGGTTGAAAAGTGCTATTGAGGAAAAAAAGCCACATTCCACTTTGTGTCCACTTTAATTATTAGGAAATTTTTCTTCATGCCAAACCTGATTTTGTCTCTTCAAAATTTCTGCTCTTCACTGATAGTTCTTCTGCCTGTGGTTAAGCAGAACAAATCTATTCCTTTGTTCACATGAATACCTGGAGACATTCAAACATATTAAGACTACTATTAAGTACCCACTGAGTCTTCTCTCCAGGTTAAATACCTTCAGTTTCTTATATGGTTGTGGTGGACCAGGACATGAAAGAATTCTGTTGTGTCCTCTTGTGATGCAGGAATTCCAAGGAAAAACCCACAAGAAGCCAGGGTAATCAGCCCAAGCTTTATTAGTGGATTTACTTATAGGAGGCCCTCAGTCATAGCACTTTGCTATGGACTGCAGGGTACAAGTCCATGCAGGGTCTTTGTTCCTGCTATTTATGTTTTTACCTAAACTGCTTAAAGAGGGAACTGGATGAAACTGCAGGATATACAGTCTATCAGAGATAGAAGTAGGATACATAAATGTTCAATTAAGACAAAATTGGCTGCTCACCACACATTATTCATGATCTAGTAAGAATATTTATGAATTTCTTGCTCCTAATTACAATCACAATCCATTTAACCCACAATGGTTAAACCAGCTTTTGCCTCTTTTATGTGAGACAATTTACCCCCACTCTACCTCTCCCTTTCTCCTACTCCCAATACTTTCCTCTCTTACCCCTTAATTTTATTTTTTAGATATGATCCCTTCATATTCCACTTACCCTGTGTCCTGTGTGTGTATATATATATATATATATATATATATCTGTATGTATGTATGTATGTATATGTATATATTCCCTCCAATCTCCCTAATACTGAGAAAGGTTTCATGAGTTACAAATATCATCTTTCCATGTAAGAATGTAAACAGTTCAACTTTAATAAGTCCTTTATGATTTTTCTTTCCTGTTTACTTTTTCATGCTTGAGTCTTGTATTTGAAAGCCAAATTTTCTATTCAGTTATGGTCTTTTCAGCAAGAATGCTTGAAAGTCCTCTATTTCATTGAATATTCATATTCCCCTGAAGAATTATACTTGATTTTGCTGGGTAAATGATTCTTGGTTTTAATCCTAGCTCCTTTGACCTCCAGAATATCATATTCCAAGCCTTCCAGTTCCTTAATGTAGAAGCAGCTAAACGCTGTGTCATCCTAATTGTGTTTCCACAATACTTGAATCCTTAAACTGGACAACAGTCCAGTTTAAGCAGACAACTGCTTAAAATATTTTCTCCTTGACCTGGGAACTCTGGAATTTGGCTACAACATTCCTAGGAGTTTTCCTTTAGGGATGTCTTTTAGGAGGTGATCAGTGAATTCTTCTTTTCTATTTTCCCCTTTGGTTCTAGAAGGTTGAGAACCACTGGTCTATATTATGTTTGTTGACTTGATTAGTTTACTTGCAAAACTGGTAGCTCTGTACTTAGCTCTGGGCTTCTGAGAGTTATATACATCAATAAATGTGAAATAGTTGAAATGTAAACAGATACTCTATGGCCAGAGAACTTGTTCTTTATGTGACACACATGGTCTATGGGCAGTTTTTGTTCTTTTCTAAAGGAAGCTTATTGCTATTCTATTACTTTCCCTTTCCTTCTTTAGGAATATTAAGTAAAGATTCTTAAAAGGATTATTTCCTTCTCTGTAATTGCCAAGGCAAACTGAAAGGTTACTGCTTTTCAGGTGATCTAGAAAGCTGCAAGTGGATTTAGTGACTGTCACTAAAAACTTAATAAAGAAAAATACTCATTCCAACTCTGCTATATGTGAGAAAACTTTTCATTTTACAAGTACCTAAACAAACTCCACTGGAAGAGAGAACTGTAAGCTATATGGTACAATCAAAATGTTTATTAAATTAATGGGAAATGTAACCATGAAACAGAAGTAGAATTTTACAAATTATACTGGATGTTTATACAAGAGATGTCTCTGCATTTTAGGATTTCCAGAAGAGATTTATAACCATTCAAAAGTGTTTAGCCACAACTATCCACATGGGAAAACCCAAGTAGATGAAGAACATCTCTTGTCCAGGATATAACATTTAGTCAATGGGAAAACCTGTGGCAGTTGTCCATTTGTGTGTGCATGACAAACACGTGGACATGCACTCACAAATGAACAAATGTCACAGATAAAGCCCAAAATTGAGAAGAGAGATGACTTGATTGCCTCTGAGAAACTGCAAAGCTTCTTTAATATCCTAGAACTTCTTCCAGAATCAAAAGTCCTTTATTTTAATATGAATATTCTATTCTAGAATCCTGAAACATTAGTCTCTGAAAAATTAAAAATGAGCATAAATCAGAGAGCAATGGAGAAGTCCATGGTGGGTGTGAAGAGGCTGAAATGCATGAACAAATAAGTAACTTGGAAGAACTGGTATAAAGCACATCACTAGGAAATGCTATTATCGAAAAAGAAGATAGGCTAGTAGCATGGGGACAGTGAGGTATAAGTAGCAAACAGCCAGTGTGCTCTGCTGGTTCCTTCAAAATGTCAAGTGAAAGTGAGGAAGGTCCCTAACACACTAGATAGACTGTCCTCAGGAAGCTTACTTGAAAAAGAGTCACATAGGATAGGGAGGTATGGATGGGTTCAATCTGCATCACTGGAAGCAATATCCATGTGAGATAACATATCCATCTGAATATAATAAAAGTGTCTGTTCTTAAAGTACTGTGCCATTCATCCACATTCTCTCTTTACCCTCAAAGTAGGAAAAGGCTCAATCATGTACTCAATCAAGTATCTCACTATTCTCTTCCAAGGTAAGCTGGGCAACAATTCCTTTCTTATCCTTCATTAGCAAATTTTTTTCATGTCATTGCTGTAGTTCACAGAAAAAACTAGCATCCACCTCATGTGCAGTTTCATAATAAAATCTTTTATTGTCTGATAAAACTTCAAACTATATTTCAAGAGAATCCTATTAAAGCTAAAGTTAGTGGTAGCATAGGGTTGTGGTGAAATTCACATGAATGCAAGGGTTCTGAGGATTTATAAATACTGAAAGAGAAATGCAAAATATTA
>JAQQSW010011096.1:0-12841 GCA_028646575.1 Pseudocheirus occidentalis
TTTTTTTTTTTAGCTCTGTGGAACTCTGCTTCCTGGGGGGAGAAAGCTCTGTCCCAAATCGCTGGGGCCTTCACAGCTGCCAGAGCTATTAGTGGGATGCTGCAGCCCTCCCCCAGCTTTGGCTCACTGAAAGCGCACCCCAAGACCACCACTCAAGACCATGATCCAGATCCAGGCAGCTCAACACAAGAGCCCTTGGCCCTGATCGATTACCTCAGCCCCCCTGCTATCTGCAGGCCAAGGGCTCTGAAGCAGCCCAGTGGAGGCCGCTGCTGCTCTCAGCCATTCTGCTGCCACAGCTGCCTCCTGCTGCTTCCGTGCCCTGGGAGCAGTTTGGCTGGACTGCTCTTCTCCTTCAAATTTAGCAAAATCCACTGACCTTTCTCTTAGCATTTTTTTCTTCTGGCCTGATAAATGTGGTAACTGTGCCTCCAGTGCAGCCGATCTGCTCTCCTATAGACTTGGCTCCGCCTGATGCCCTGGAGCCTGGCCGGGCTGGGGTTTCCAGCTGGGTCGGCTGCGGTTCCCAGACTGCTGAGTCCCACCTGCTGAGCTGCCTGTAGCAACAGATGTGTTTTCTGTATTTTGGAGAGTTTTGGAGCTCAAAAATTTGTTTAGAGTACCATTTTATGGGTTCCCAGGGTAGTTGTGTGGGAGCTGTGGAGTTTTGCTTCTTCTATGCCGCCATCTTGGCTCCACCCCCTCCTAATTACATTTTAATCTGGTTAGGACCAAGCTTTGGAGTGCTGCAGGCTACCAACGGTGTGTTGGACATCTCTGGTTTAATCTAAGGCATATCTGAAAGTGATCTTCCCTCTAACCTGACAATTCTTCATCTTTAAAAGACTTTTTGCTCTATATTCTTTCTCTTGGTGACCTCATCAGCTTTTATGTGTTTATCACCATTCATCTCTATGCAGATAATTTCCAAATAATTATTTTTAGCCTTAGTTTCTATCCTAAGTTCTAATCACACATGAGTAATACTCAGACATTTTATTTTGTAAAATTTTATTTGTTTGTTTTTAGTTTTCAAAATTAGATTCTATAAGATTTTAACTTCTAAATTTTCTCCACCTCTCTCTGTTATCCCCTCCTTAATATGGCGTGCAGTCTGATATAGGCTATATATATATGTGTGTGTGTGTGTGTGTGTGTGTGTATACATATATATATATATATATATATATATATAAACATATTAAGTATATTTCCATATCAGTCGTGTTGTAAAGAAGAATTAGAATCAAAGGGAAAAAACCACAAGAAAGAAGAAACAAACAAACAAGCAAAAAGAAAATAGTATCTTTGATCTGCATTCCGACTCCATAGTTCTTTCTCTGGATGTGAATAGTCAGACATTTTAAATAGGATGGGTCCCAGGCAACTCAAACTCAGAGCATGCAAGACCTTTCCCTTACCTTTTCATTCTACTTTTCCCCTTAAACTTTCTTTCCTTCCCAGCTTCTCTATTATTGTTGAGGGGACCACCATCCTCATAGTGGCTCAGATTCCCCACACTGGTATCTTTTTCCCTCTTCACTCTCAACACCCCACATAGCCAAACATTTGCCATATCTTTTTGTTCCTTTCTGTTCAACATTTATATGTATATATCTACTTCTCTTCACTCACACACCCATTGTCTTAGTTCAGGGCCTGGACAGCTCTCACATGGATTATTGTAATAGTCTTCCTTTTGGTAGCTGTTGGTGCAATGGGTAGAGTACTTAGCCTGGAGTCAGGAAGATCTGAGTTCAAATCCAGAATCAGATACTTCCTAGCTGATTGATCATGGGCAAGTCACTTAACCTCTGTTTGCCTCAGTTTCCTTAACTGTGAAATGTGGATAATATAGCACCTACCTCAGAGGGTTGTTGTGGAGACCAAATGAGAGAATATTTGTAAAAACACAGTGCCTGGCAGATGGTAGGTCCTATAAAAATGCTTATTCCCTTTCCTTTCCTCCCCTTCTTGTTCTCCCCTCTCTCTAATCCATCTTCCACAAAGCTAGAAGGATTGAATAAAATTTCTCTGTTTTACAATCTGACTCCGTATCTTTCTAGTCTACTTATACCTTGTTTCCTTTTACATGATCTGTGGTCCAGTCATGTAGTCCTGACTGCTGTTCTTCCCATCTCCCATCTTTGTGCCTTTCGCCTGACTGTCCCTGGAATCCTCTCCTTCCAATATATCTGCCCCTTAGAATTCCTGGCTTCCTTTCAGCTCAAGAGTAACCTTCTTCAGGAGGCCTTACTCCATAACCCTTGCTGTTAGTACCTTTCCTGCCTATGGTGATTGTGTACTTTCTGTGTATCTTATGGCAACAACAACAACAACAAAGAAGTTCCTTTAGTGAAGGGAGTGTTTTCTTTTTTTTTGTATTTATAGTTCACAGCACAGTGCCTGGCACATAATAGAAGCTTAATAAATGCTCTTTGATTGATTCATCTGGTCTCTGTTGGAATACTTCCAGTGAGGGAGAACCCAGTGTCTTTCATGGTGTTCCATTCTACCTTTGGATACCTCCAAGTTTTTTCTGATTTTGAGTCAAAATCTAACTCTTTGTAACTTCTACCTACTACTCTTTTTTTAAGGTTGTTTTAAGTTAATTTATTTTTAGTTTTCAACATTCACTTCCAAAAGATTTTGAGTTTTAAATTTTCTCCCCTTCCCTTCTCCAAGATGGCATGAAATCTGATATAGACTCTACATATCCATTTATATTAAACATATTTTCACATTAGTCATGCTGTAAAGAAGAATTAAAACCAATGCTACCCATTCAGTCTTGTCGGACCAACAATAACACAGTGTTTCGTCTACTTCCATATGATGGCACTTCAGACACGTGAATACAGTTATCATTTCCCCCATGAGTCTTCTCCATGATAGAAATCTCTGGGTCCTTCAATTGATTCTCACATGATATAGAATTTTTTACACTCTCCTTAGTGTACTGTCAATGATGATGATGGGTGATGATGCAGGCTTCAAGGAGCTTATATTCCTTCTTATGGCTGTGCAGACAAAGATCATTTAAGTTAGCACAGGCTAAGTCTCAAATGAATGATGTAGACAACAGTGCCTAACCCAGTGCTTTGAGCACAATGTTGTTGTTTAGTGTTTTTCAGTCGTGTCTGACTCTTCAGGACCCCATTTGGGGTTTTCTTGGCAAAGGTACTAGAGTGGTTTGCCATTTCCTTCTCCAGGTCATTTTACAGATGAGGAAACTGAGGAAGACAGAGTGAAGTGATTTGTCCCAGGTGACACAGCTCGTAAGTGTCTGAGGCCAGATTTAAAACCAGTTCTTCCTGGATCCAGACCTGGTCCTCTATCCACTGTGCCACCTACCTGCCCTATCATTAAATATGATAGCTACTCATTATTTGTTGATTTGATTCAATTTTGAGGATGCAGAAGAGGGACAGTTTGTTAAAGGCTGGGGCATCTGGTAAATAGGGTACAGAGGAGATGAGATTTTAGATGAATCTTGAAAGAGGAATAAGATTTTAATAGATATAAAGGTCAGTAAGAGGTGGAAATCAATTCTTAGAAGTGGCAACAAAGAGATGTTTCCCCAAATTGTTTTTAATTTTTTTTATAATGTTCTCCTAAGCATCAGTGTTCTCATATTTAAAATGGGGATCTGGGCTAGGTGAGCAATCAGCTAATTGACAAGTATTTATCAAATGCCTAGTATGTTCTAGGAGGCAGTTGGTGGCTTAGTATGAGGAGCACTGGGCCTCCAGTTAGGAAGACCTGAGTTCAAATCCAGCCTCAAACACTTACTAACAGTGTGACCCTGAGCAAGTCACTTAATCTCTGTTTATTTTAATCCACAGAAGAAGGAAATGGCAAACCACTCTAGTATCTTTGCCAAGAAAACACCACAGACAGTATTAGTATGATATGGTCATCGGGGTCAGGGAAAGTTGGAAACAGCTGAACAACAACAAATGTGCCAAGCTCTGGGGATATGAAGACAAAAATGAAAAACATTCCTGCTCTCAAGGAGTTTACTGTCAATGCTCTGTGGAAGAAACCTGGGTCTTTCAGGTCTAATATTCTATGACACTTTGATTTTGTATCCCTTTACTGAAGTTGGATAAAGAAACAGTCTTCCATAGACATTAAGTATATTTGCTCATTTTGAGTATGTTTTTACTAGAGACAGACCACTTTTTTTTGGGATGACACTGAAACATGAGAGGACAATTATCCTTATCACTGGGGAGATCCAAAGTACGACTTTTTGTTAAAAAACTCGATGTTATACATCCTTTCTCTCCGGTGGTTTTGCATCTAGAATGTTTGTAGGTTGCTGCCTCAGGGACATTAAATGGGCTGCTGGCAGAAGAAAATCTTGGTATCGTATGACTCAGTTGTCCCCAGGGCTGGTGAGAGAATATTCTTTAATTCTTGTTCTGAGAAAATCTCTTTCTCTTGGATAGATTAAAGTCTATACTTTTGTTTTTGCAAGTCATACTATGTGGAATTATACATTCTTTGTACAGTCTGCAAAAGAAGGTGGTGGTGGTGGTGGAAGCCAGAAGGATAAGGCTATTCTATTTACCTACAGAATGAAAAAAAAATCTTCCATCTAGAATCCTGAGTAGAGAATAACTTCATAATGTGAGGAGAAAAGAATGAATGATTAAATTTGCTTTCAAAGATCATGGCTCACAACATAAATTCTACTGCAGTGGTTCCTAGGAGAAGGAATACATAAAGATAGATGGAGTTATAACCAATAATTGTGGCATTGGAGACAAAGATGACAAAAAGCATTTGGGGCAAATAGAACATTAAAGACATGTCTTCTTGGGCGCTTCCTATTTTAACTAATTATTATTACTAAATAGGCATTAAATTCAGTTGCTTCCACCTCCCAAAGGAAGGCAAGTATGGTCAGTACTCTCTATATTTAGGCACCCCGGGTCAAAGCCCCAGTAGCTCTACTCTAGTTATAATTCTGAATCTTTTGTTGTTGAGTTGTTTCATTTGTGTCTGACTCTTCATGACTCCATTTGGGGTCATTTTAGGCTAAGATACTGGAGTGGTTTGCCATTTCCTTCTCCAAACTCTGAATGTAAGGGTTCCTACATGTTGTTTGGTGAAAGAGGGCTTTGGCAGAGGGAACTGAGGGCGTGGGAAGAGGGACATAGTGAAGGGTGAGCCTAAACTGTTTCCCAGAGTCTACAGGGGCCTGTAGTCTGGTGCTGAGTCAGGCCGACCACAGAATGGCACTAAAGGGGTCCAGCAGTGTGCATGTATGTGGCTTAGAAGGTGATAGTGTGCCTGGGGGCAGGGAAGGAACTTTCCAAATGTCAGAGTGGAAGTTGGATATTCTAGTGCCAGACATATGGTTTCCAATATGCTATAAAAAGTTTTCCAGTAATGTAAACTTGAGGCCCTCAGTATATGGCATTGTCACCTTGCAAAACATGTAAATTAATAGTCATACAAAGTTAGTAGAATTCAAATACCCCTGAAGATGCCACATACAGTATTTAGAAAAGTCTGCTCCTAGAAATGTTTTTATTTTTATTAATTGGGGGTAGGGGAGAGGGTCTCCTGTGTCCTCATTTCCCCTGCTAGTTTCTTTAGAAAGCCTTCTTTCTCATTTAATCTGGCAGTGTATTACAAGATTTTGCTTCTACACTTTTATTCACATTGAGTTGCCATAGCAATTTTCCTAACTCTCCTCAACTCTGGATGCTTCATCTTGGTGTCTGGGCAGTGCACACTGCTGGAATTATCTCACCTAGGTGATGATATAGGGGAAAAGACTAAGCTGGTTGACTGATGTTTTCAGTTTAATATTGCCTTGCTTTCTTAGCCAAGAATTATATTACCAGTAGAGGGCGCTGTCTCTTTGAAAGAAAAGGTGACCAGTTTAGAGAGCAATTTTGAATGCAGTTCATTTCCTTTAGCATAGTTAGGGATTGGGGGGTATCTACTAATTTGTGGGCATATAAAGAGAAGTAAAGTAGACTACACTATTCCCTGCATAGGATAGGGTGTGGGGTGTGAAAAGGTGCTGATTCTGGGAAAATAATTTATTAGTTGAGACAGCATTAAGGACACTGGATCAGCATGAGGCTCTTATGTATGTCTACATATGGAATGATCTCTCTTTGAGAGTATAATGTGACTATGGATGAGCTAATGCATAAATTGAATTGCCTTACTTTATAGATTCTCTGTCCCTCTCCTTACCATCCATCATTAGTCCATGAGCCTGAAGTATAACCTTCATCTAAAAAGAGCTTACATTGGAAAAGAAAGTCACTCTCCTGGTTTCACTCATTCAGATTTACCAGTATAAATTAAATTCTCTCTCCCTCCCTCCCTCTTTTCCTCTTCCTTCCTCCCTCCCTCCCTTCCTCCCTCCCTCCCTTCCTCCCTTCCTTCCTTCCTTCCTTCCTTCCTTCCTTCCTTCCTTCCTTCCTTCCTTCCTTCCTTCCTATAGTATGTGTATATAGAATGTATATATATATATACACACACACACCAACATATATGGCTCAATTTGCATTTATTAAATGCCTGTTAAGTGCCAAATACTGTATATACATATAGACACATGTGCATATACAGATATGTGTATATATGTATACATAGTATATATATGTCTGTATATTTATATAAATAATGTTACTTCAGCAGTATAGGGAGCTCCTAGTATGGACATTCCCTCCATTGATGCAGATGAGTACATTGTCTATAATTCATAGATTTGCTTGAAGTATACGAATCATAGGGTCATAAAACCATAGATTTAGATCTGGGAGGGACCTTACAGGTCATCTAGTTTAACCCTGTTTCATTTTCTATAAATGGAGAAAATGTGGCTCAGGGAACTTTGCCTTCCTGTTTCCAAGGCCATCTAGTCCTTCATCTACTGTACAAGCATCGGTTGTTATTATTCCTTCTCTGGTTTTTCATTTTCCTCTGTCCAGGAAAATGTTTTCAGGGTGCTTTTAGGATAATGTATGACCTTGCCTGAAAGCAAATTCCTATTAACTGAATTTAGTACTTCTTTACTGAAAAAAATGATCCATATTGGGTTCTTAGTCATTAAGAATGAGTATGAAATACCTGAGCCTTGGGGCTCTTCAATAGCAATTTGGTTAGAGCTTTAGTGGCTAACAGGAAGGTCTCAAAACTGAAGTCCTAGTTAACATTTCCCCCTGAGCACAAAGCTGTTCATCTCTACCTTATTTTGAATGAAGAAGGAAAGAGGGTGAAATACTGAAGAGGACATCCTGGGTTTTTTTTTTCAGATTTATTCTCTAGGTGATTTTTGGTTAATTAAAGAATAGAGCATGTATATAGAAAAATCATTTTGGGAAACAGAATGATTAGAATTTATTACAGATAGCAAATTTAGATAACTCCTTTTAAACAAAGAAAACCTTTCTCAAATTATTTAGTAGATAGGAACGATCAGATGTTTGCTTTAAACTTAATCATATTTAAAAATATTTCAATTTTGAGAAACTCAGGCTTTTGCAATTATTATTTATAGATTTTCCTTCAGACTATAACAAGTCCTTCAAGAGTAGATAATGAGAAATATTCACTGATATGGATAAGGATTGGACTATTATTTCAGTGGCATAGAGAACTCCCTTGATGAGAAAACTCCCTCTATCAATGAAGGTCAGCACCTTCTCTGCAACTTAGAGTCCCATGGTCCCATGTGTCAGAGTGGTGATTAGAACCCAGGTCTTCATGGTTCCAAGGCCAGCTCTATTCACTATGGTACACTGCCTTAATATTCATAATTTTGATAAAACATTATGATTTATAGTGAGAGAGGAATTATCTTTCCTGCTTCTGGTCAGCCACATATGTATGTGACTTAGTGGTAGTGTCTATTCTGCCTTGTGTTTCCTTTCCTGAGTAGGAGATTAGTTCTTGAAATGGATGTGGTCAGTCTTGGAAGTCACCTTTTGAGTTCAAAGGGTCCTGAATCTATATGATGGAACTGACAAAGGGAAGTTTCTTTATCAGAGAAAAATTTCCACTGGCAGGAAGTCCAAGCTTGAGCCTAGATTGGCAGAAGACATGTATTAGGAGTTGTTGGATAGTGCAGAGCAGAGGTGAAATGTGGACTATTTGGTAGTCCCACAAACTATTTTTTATTCTGATGAAGTTTAAATACCAACTTTTCTAAGAATTATAGTAGTGTCTATAAATTAAATGACTAAACACTGTTTTAAAGTCATTCTGACAATGTGCTATGAGTCTTTTCTGTCCTTTAGCTTTTTTGTAAATACCTGTCCCATACCTACCTGATTCATATTTTATATTGAGTAACTTTAAAACTCTTCCCCATTGTGGAGACCCTAGATATGATGATCAGTACCTAAGCCTTGAGCAACCGTTCCCTAAACTCAAGAGTATAGGCAGAGGTGTGCTAGAGCCTCCTTAAACTGACTTGTGAGAGTTGATTATTACATTTTCAGTGAGAGCATTTGTAACTCATAAATTGAAAAATGCTACAAATCAAGGCTTGATTTATTGTTTTGTTGATTTCTGAGACGTAAGAAAGTAATGAAAGAAATGTCAATAATGGAAATCTCTCCTATTTGTTAAATACCCATTTACCCAGCACACCACCATGTGGGAATTTAATGGGTTGATAAGTGTGAGAAAATGAAACTAAGCACCTCTCATTAGAGTCCAGGGTCCTCTAAGACTGAATGTGATCTGGAGTGTGTGTGTGGGGTGGGGGTACAGGGCAGAGAGTAGCCCCCAAGTGGGGAAGAGAAAAGTACAGTGCCCTAGTATCCTGGGCAGAAGCTTCTCAGTGTTAGATGGAGCAACCTAAGTTTAGGACTTCCACTGAAGTCTGATTCTGATGTTCCATCTTAGCAGATAAGTGACCTTAGTTCCTCAAAGGCTTCCAGTCCTACCAAACTAGAAAACCTTACAGTACAGGCAGACTTGTATGTCTATTGTCTAAGGACCAGCTTAGCTAAGTGCAGAACAGCCACAGGGTGATGACTTTTTTTGGTCATAACCATCAGCCTAGAGGCCCTGAGTTGGTGGGGGGAGTAATCATACTGATGAAATCACATTTCCCTGAATTACTGAAATCTGAATTTTATATTAATTACTTTGATTCATCAAAAAGAAAGAAATGGTTGGCGGACAAAATGTCATTGCCACTTTATACAGTGGAAAGAGGTTTAGAATGAGAGTAATTGGGTTTAAATTCAAATTCTACTACTTATTATGAGAATGGTCTTGGTCAAATCACTTACCCTCCCTACCTCAGTTTACTCTTCTAGAAAATGATGGTCTGTTAGATTCCTTATATCATTGAATCTATGACTAAGGTTAAGTTGGAAATTAGACCTGTGAATTCACTGATTCAGGAAATGCCCCCTAAGGAAACACCCTTTATCAGTGCAGTGATATAATGTTAATGGGAGTTGAAGAACTTCCCCACCCATCAACAGGCCTCAAGTAGAGCTCAACAAAGGAAACTTGTTTAGGGGAGGCTTGTTTTTTAGGAAGGCCCACACCTTTTGTTACTTTGTAATTACTTTGTAATTAGGGTTGTGATGCTCTCTGGCCCTGAAGAAGTGTATATGTACTCTGAAGTTAGCATTTTGCTTTGGGGCTCACTCAGTGGAAGAGTGTTCATGTGATTTGGCCAGATGAGACTCTGGGCAGCAATTATTTATGATCTCTTTGGGATATAGATCTAGAAGTGGAATTGCTAGATCAAAGGTATGTACTGTTTTATAGGCCTTTGGGCATAGTTCCAAATAGCTCTACAGAATGGTTGGATCAATACACAATTCCACCAACACTGCGTTAATGTTCCCACATCTTTTCCAACATTTGTAATTTTATTTTTTGTCATTTTAGCCAATCTGATAAATGTAAGGTGGTACCTCAGAGTTGTTTTAATTTGTATTTCTCTAATCAATTAATGTCATTTAAAATTATTAATGTTTAATATTAATTTAAACAAATTTTGAGTTCCAAATTCTCTCCTCTCCTATCCTTCCTCTACCTATTGAGAAAGTAAGCAATATGATATCAATTATGCATGTGAAGTCATGCAAAACATTTCCATATTAGTCACATGCAACTCCTACTTTTAAAAAGTTGCCTTGTACAGTGGTATCAAAGTCAAATAGAAATAGTACATAAGCTTAAAAAACCACAAATTAACATTACCTATTTTGTATTGTATTTTTATTTATTTTTAAAACATTTCTTGATTACATTTTAATCCGTCTTGGAGTATGACATCCCTGACTTTGAAAACTAAGTGGTTAAGTGAGTTGCCAGGGTCAGAGAGCCACTGTGTATCAGGGATGGGTATTAAACTCAGGTTTTCATAGCTCTGAGATTAGTTCCCTGTTCACTATGTCACCCTGTCTCTTTCAGTGGCTGTGGTTACTTATCTTTCAAAGAAAGGGTTTTGGGGCAGCTAGGTGGCAGAGTGAATAAAGACTGACTCTCAAGTCAAGAGGACCCTAGTTCAAATCTGGTCTCAGACACTTGACACATTTACTAGCTGTGTGACCTTGGGCAAATCACTTAACTCTAATTGTTTTGCCTTCCCCTCTCCAAAAAAAAATTCTTAAAGAAAGGATTTTATTATCTTTGAATTAGCTTTCCAGGAAGCACGTCTCTAGGCTAAATGTATACAGAAAAGATTCTCATTGGAAGTGAGTCAATTTTAAATGTGTTGAAGGATTGATTCTTAAGGTATCTGAAGAAGGGAAAGATGAAAAATTCATGGGGAAAACTCAGAAAAATAACCTTGTTTGATGACCTCCTAATTTTAAATTTCAAGCAAGCTGTAAAACAGGAAGATACATGCTCACCAAAGCTATTTGCCACTGTGATGGAGGGGACCCAGGGCAGAACCTAGATTGATTCCATTATGTAGAAGGTGGTGTTCTCTGGATGATTCTGTTGGTTAGTGACATTATATGGATGAACCATAGGTAACACATTAGATAGAGCACTGGGCCTGGATGGAGTCAGGAGGTCCTGAATTCAAATGTCACCTCAAGCATTTGCCTTAGTTCCTCATCTGTAAAATGTGCTGGAGAAAGAAATTACAAACTACTCCAGTAACTTTGCCAAGAAAACCACAAATAGGGTCATCAAGAGTCAGACACACTGAACAACTGAACCACCACCACGACCACTACCACTACCACCACTTGTGTATAAAGAGTAACTTATTTTAGTGACTAGAACAAAGCCCAGAAGAGCTGAAGCAGCTTTGATAAAGCTTTTTTTGGTGTATTTTTAAAGATGACCATGTCACCAGAGGCTAATTTTACCTAAATATCCTAAATGTCACAGAATTTATTGAGAAGATAGATAGGGCTAACTGAGCAATAAGTATGGCCTTACTTTGTTTCAGTTTAATAATTGATGCTAATTTGAAATCTTAAAAAATTTGCTGAAATTTTTTAATGACATTTTTCCACCAGATCATTCTGACAGTGTCTAGTTTCTTTCTTATGTTTTCTGTTTTCAAAGGAACAGATAAAGCATTTGTAGACTGTATAGAAAAGTTGGAAGCAAAAAGTTCATATTTCTTCTCAATTTCTGTTCCTTGAATGCCTATTGACTAAAACATCTGGTCTAATGCTTCTTTTCTCTGGTTCTTAGTTGTGGGCAAATTTGTTGTCTAAATCTAAAACCAAAAATAACCTACCTTATGGATGCTGTCTGTGATAGGCTCTTCCTGTGAGCATGCTTCTTGGTGAGAGGCACTTTTGCTCAGATCACTGGTACTGCTAAAGTGCAGGTTGCTAGAAGAAGGGGAAATTAGGGGACAGGTTGTTACTGTGGTCAGCCTTATTCTAATCCTTATGTGTGGAAGTCAAAATGAGGTAGCAGTGTTGGAAGAGAGCAGGCTAGTGATGAGAGGGTTGAACAAGATAGAAGAAAAGAAAAGGACTGTGGTTGGAGCAAAGATGCAAAGAGTGCTAATAGAAAATATGGATTCTTAAGTCTTTACTTAAGAATAAGAATAGAATAATAATATTTAGAGCTTACAGGAAGTATAGACCAACCTCAGCCCAGACCTGTATGGAGAAGCAATAGATACACTTCAGAAGACCATAGAGATGGAAGATTGGGCAAAGTTGCGTCTGAGGTCCCTACCAATCCTGTAATGTTTTCCAAGGCTTCTAAGAGAACTTCCTTCTCTTTTTTTCTAAAATTAATTTCTACAAGTGTTTATTATCTTTTCCTCCTCCTCCTCCCCCTTTCCCAATTGAACAATTATAAAACAAACAAATAAACATTCATAACATACCTACATAGTGCAACAAAACAAATTCTCACATGTCCAAAAATGTGTGACTCATTTGGCCTTTTCAGTCCATCATCTCTCTGGTGGGAGGAGTTGGTACTGTCTTTTGTCTTCAGTCCTTTGGACTGATGGATCTATCATTGCACTGAGTGGAGTTCTACAGACTTTCACAACTGTTTTTCTCTATAATGTTGTTGCCATTGTATATATTGATTTTTCAGTTCTTCACACTTTATGTTGACTAGTTGATAGAGGTCTTCCCAATTTCCTCAGAAACTGTCTGTTGTCTTCATTTCTTTTGGAGGGCAATAATATTACACTATATTCACATACCACAATTTCTTTAGTCATTCCCTGAAATGTGGGCATTGTCTTAATTCCTAGCTTTTGTTTACTATAAAAAAAGCTCCTTTGAATATTTTTGTACATGGGAATCCTTTTCCTCCTTTTTTTGGGGGGGATCTCAAGGAGAGTTTTCTGAGCATCTTCCCATATGATATGGCAGTGGACTTCTTTTTTTTTTTTTTT
>JAQQSW010011097.1:0-12840 GCA_028646575.1 Pseudocheirus occidentalis
GGATCCAGGGAATCAGAGAGACCACCCAGAGTCAAAGTGAAGAAAAGGCCTCCCCTTGGACTAAACTGAGGTTTGTTGGAAATCAAGGGGTGGAAGGATTTGTGTGGTTGTCTAAGAACTTTATTTGGAAACTAAAGTTAATGGATACCCCAGGAGTGGAAGATCAGTATATTGTGAATTGTTGATTGAATCAACTCCCTCTTAGGAAAACTAGGTCATTCTTTTGTTATTTGATTTAATCTTAAAGTGTGAAGCTGGTTTCTCCCTTAGGGAAAACAGCTGATTCTTCTCTTGTTCCTTGTTCCTTCCTGTAATAAGATAACGTATTGAGACTTTCCTTGTTCTGAAGATTGTTTATAATATTGTGAACTGTTGAAACTGTGAACATTGTACTGAATAAACATTTGTAATGGAATAAACAGTGTTCACTAATACTGTGTAATCCGAATCTTAAAAGCTGTTCACAGTAGCATTCTCTCAGGAATCTACTACTGATTGGCTTTACACCCATGTGGAAGGACTAATGGAGAAACTAGGGAGAAAGTCATGCACAAGAGAGGAGTGACCCAATCCACAAAAGAGTGAAAGATATATTAAGAAACAATAGATATGTCAATCTTTTCTAAATGCAGAAAGACTGGTATGAACTGATACACAATGGAATGAGAAGAATCATGAAATGAATTTATGTGATGACTACTGTGATGGACTGGACCAATCCTCAGCTAACAGGAGTGCATGTGATCACCTGAGGGTGGAATGCAAGGACTGTGCCTGTCTGCGAAATGCAGGATTGCGCATGTTGGAGGAAGGCATATGTGGAAAAGGACTATGACCACTCCACCTTCGGGGTGATGCACGATTGGCTCACTGTGGCGAGGGCACAGCCAGGGGAGGGGCCCCAAGGGGCCCTACAGGTGGAGCAAGAGGAGGAGAGAGGAGGAAAGAAGAAGGAAAAGCAGATCCAGCCACACCGGAGAGAGAGAATGTACTTTCTTTTTTTTGGGGGGGGGAGGGCAGTTGGGGTTAAGTGACTTGCCCAAGGTCACATGGCTAGGTTTTTTTTGTATTAAGTGTCTGAGGCCGGATTTGAACTCAGGTACTCCTGACTCCAGGGCCGGTGCTCTATTCACTGCGCCACCTAGCCACCCCGAGAATATACTTTCAATAAAAGCTAGAAGCAAGTCCTGTGTCCTGAGTCTTCTGTACAGCTGTTTCTCCCAGAGTAATTGGGATCTGGGGACGCCCGAGGCCTGTTGAGGTGGGTATAGGTGAGTCCTATACATCCTGACCCAAAATGATAACCCTCACCAAAGTAAAAACCTGCAGCTGCAGCAATAGCTACCCACAGCAGACTACAATAACTGTATAAGAGGCAATTATGTTAAAAGACATCAGAATTCTGACCAAAACAGAAAACAACCCATCCTGACTTCAAAAGATTGATGTCAAATCATCTCCCACTGCTTGGTAGAAATGTAATGAACTAGAAAGAAAAAAATGAAAGGAAACATTTAGTAAGTGCTCACTATGTGGAAATCACTGTTCTAATCTCTGGGTATGTAAATAGAAAAGACAGTCTCTCCTCTACAGGAGCTCACAATTGAAAGTAGGAGACAATACACATAGAATGTTTCAGTTGTAAGTCAGATAAAAAAAATCTCATGGTCCTTAGGTCACAACCACAGAGAAGATAATAATACTTCTCTTTAATGTCATTTCTAATATTTGAACCACATGACAGAGCCAAGAGCTTTGATAGTCAGAACTTTCTTTTCAGAGTCTTGAGGAGCTGTGTGTAACACCTAATGGAGCAATTGCCAGCCTGAATCTTCATGGGGCTGCTTTCAAGAATGATGGCTTTCCTTCTAGTCACTAGATGTGGAATAGCTAAACTATGTTGCTTTAAAGTGCTTTGCATGGGTGGCTAGGTGGTACAGTGAATAAAGCACCCGCCCTGGAGTGAGGAGGACCTGGGTTCAAATCCGGCCTCAGATACTTGACACAATTACTGGCCTCAGATACTTGACACAATTACTAGGCCAGTTGCCCACCAAAAAAAGCAAAAAATAAATAAAGTACTTTGTAGTTATTTGCATATATTCCTTTACATTTATCATATGTTTATATATATATATAAATACAAATATATATATATATATTGTTTTTCCCCTTTTAAAATATAGTTTTTTGAGAATAGAGATTTTTCACTTTTTACTTTTGTATACTCAGTGCTTAATAAAGTGCCTGGCACATATCAGGTATTTAAAAAATGCTTATTGATTGACTAATGCTACAAAACTCCATTGTGGTTGACTCTTCAGGAAAGCTCTTTTCTGAAATAACTACCTCTTCTTTCTTGTTCTTCTACATCAACTATAGCTTCCCTTTCTTTTTAACAAACTAGTAAAATAATTCACATTAAGGTGTAACTCAGATGCTAGATAACTTGTCTATGGTAAGACCAAGACGGTTTGGGGAATGAATTTTGGCAGTCATCTCTGGCCACTATTCTGCTTGAATAGACTCAGGAATACAAAAGTTTGCCACTTGGTGCCAGGAGAAAGATCAGAGAAAATAGCTTGTCAATTTGGCTAATTCCTACACTGGCCATCGATTAATCTCTCAGTGCTCAATCTTCTTATTTTTGTTGGTGGTGGTTTTGTTTGTTACTAAGTAAGTATTCTGTGTTATGTAACATTGTTGTCTGTCAGTTGTGTAACTGAAATGGGAGGAGACTGGTCAATTAATCACTAAATCAATATTTATTTATTTATTTTAAAAATGATGACTTAAGTACTGGGCAAAAAATAATAGTGCTATTCCACAGGTTCTTGGTTTCAGTGTCCTAAAGTTTTATGCATTGATGTGTAAGGAAAGATGGTGGTTAAGATAATGATGGTGGTTTTCTTTGCCTGGAACATGCTACCTCCTGTCTCTTGCTGAGGGTACATTGCTGCTTCAGCTAGATTGGCTTGCCTACCCTGAGAGTGGCAATTCATTGGCAGTTGCTGAGGATAATGCCTATAAAGGCTAGGCTGGAAGTAGAACAGGGGGTTGGGGTGTAGTATAGCCAGTCTATCTAGAATTAGAGAATAAAACAGGAATACAGCGAAATAGAGATGTGTATGTACTTGTGTATTCATATGTAAGTATATGTGAAATGTGCATACAGACATGTGTGTATTTATATATAAGGGTATATTCACATATACATGGAGTGGGGAGAAGGGAAAAGAGAGAGAGTAAGAGAAAGAGAGAGAAAGTTTGTTTTTTTAAGACATTATGCAAGGTATCATAAAAGTCTTCATAGATTTTAGAGATTCAATAACTTCAAAAGTATAAATTATCCAAGTTTGTGGTTTGAAAGACTGATCAGTTAATTTTTTAGAATATTGATATAGTTCTTATTAAAATTTGTCAATCATCATAGTACTATATAACCATTTTCAAATTCTGTCAAATTCCTTAACAGCGGCTACTCAATGATTAAAAGGATTGTGTCTATAATCCTAGCCTTAAGATCATCCAGAATGTTTTTATTCCTACATGACAGTTTTAATGTGACCCTACGATTAAAAGTCTAAGGGAGATACATCAGATCACTATGGTGGACAAGAAAGAGAATCTCCTTTACTAATCATCCCATCAGAGGAAATGACATCCAGAAATTCACATAAATGATACATACAAAGTATCCTATCATTAACATTCAAAATATATTATTCACAATTAATCATCTAAATAGGTATAGCAGAAAATGAAATAAACTTTCAAATGATGTTTTTGTAAGTTTATAGCATCTATATCTCTAAAATTATTCAAGCTTAACATTCAACTCTAGTTTTTAGGACACTCTAATCTTAACTGTAATGTAATATAATAATATAGTATAATAAATATTTTCTTTTAAAAAAGCTAAGTATTATGTGTATATATGCAAATATTTATGTGTACATGAGTTTATATGTATATACACACATACGTTTATACATGCATGTATATATATATACATGATACACTTACATATACAAAAATGCATACATGTATGTGTGTAAGGGTTTTATTTTAGCCTTCAAGTGTAGAGGAGGAAGGAGGGGGAAAAATTAAGAAAAAGTGCACAGCAGACGACAAAATTTACAAGGGAGAAAAAATGGACAGCTCTCAATACAATGCTTAGTAATTATTGTACAAATTTTCTTGAAATGGAAATTTATTGCTGTATATTTTGAATCTTCTTTTATCTGTTTCTGTGCACAGGGCAGTGTTTTCTTTTTCTTTTTTTTGTATTTGTTTCTATATTTAAGTTTACAATATATTTCTTTTACTTTTTGTGTATTTAAATTTTTAAAAAAGAAAGAAAAAAACTAATTCTCACTTTCTTACGCAATTCTCTTTCCACAATATGATTAGCCATTTTTCAACTAAGATGTGTACATTTTGCTATATATTCCTTCCTTTTGATTCCTTTGTGAAAAGGCACAGTTTGATGCCTTTTCTATTATAATTTTCAATTATTTTCTCCAGAACGGATGGACGGATTCAAAGTTCCACCAACAGTGCATCATTGTGCCTGTCTTACCATAACCCCTCCAGCTTTGACCATATTCATCTTATGCCACTTGCAAAACTCATGGATGTAAAAAACTTGCTTTAATTTACGTTGATTTATTCATTAAGTATTTGGTACATTATTTCATGTCTTTTTGGAAAGTTTGTATTTTTCCTTTGAAAGTGGATTGTTCATAGCACTTTGCATAGTTTGATACTGAGAAAGTACTCTTGTTTTTATGCATTCAGATTAACCTCCATATGTGTTTGACAGTTCAAGCCATTTTTGGCTCAGGGGACTAAGTCTTAGGCCATCAGAATAGTTTTCTCATGAGTACAAAAGAGAGCCAGAACATAAAGGATTGGTTCTCCCTCAGGAGCTGACAACAGACTGGCAGCATGACCAATACCAGCACAGGAAAGCTAAATCCAAATGAATCAAAGCTGAGTTTTCAATGAACCTTTTCTAGCTTTCACCTTCCTTCCCCTTCTATGGACAAAGAAACTTCTTTTTGTTATCTGTAAGATTGACTATCAATGTCTCACTTCTTTCCAATTCTGAATGTGTGATATCCAAGTGGCCTGGTCAGACCCGAGCCAGCCTAGTCAGAGCAGGCCTACTGCAGCATGAAAAGTGCTTCATAAGCCTTAGAGTAGTTGATTTGTATTCATTATTATTGTAATGATTATTTCCAATGTAGTTTATGCATTATGAAGTTATTTTCAATGAAATTTGTTTTTCAGTCTCCTCCTGCTGGGTTTTATTAGTAATATACAAAGTCTTGTGACTTCTGTGGGTTTATGTTATATTCTACTACATTTCTGAAATTATTGTTTTAATTATTTTTTCACTTAATCTCTCATAATGTCTATGTAAACTATTTTGTCATCTATAAATGGGGAGAATTGTGTCTCTTCTTTTCAAAGCTTATTACCTCAATTTTCTTTTCTTATGGATATTGCCTCCATTTCTAGAACAATATCAAATAATACTGTTAACAATGCCTTTTTCCCTAATCTTAAGAAAAGGTTTTTATATGACAAATAATGGTAGTTCTATGCTTTAGATAACTATTGTGTCTCATGTTAAGGACAAGTTTATTTATGCCTATACTTCTCAGTAATTTTCATACTAGAGAGTACTAAATTCTGCCAATTTTTTCATGTGATTTTAATTTTTAATACGATCTATTATACTGATGTTGTACCATCTCTTCATTTCCTACATTTATTATAAGATTTATATTTGATGAACATGACTAGTTTTTAGTTTATTGCTATTGCTTCATTGCTAATATCCTTTTCAATATCTGTGTATTCATATTCATCACTGATATGGCTCTGTATTTTAATTTCTCTTTCTTATCTCTGCCTGGTTGATATTTATGATTATATCATTGAATTTTTTTAGTTCCCCTTCCTCTACTCTTTTTTTTGTGGAGGTCTATTGACATACTGGGTTTTCTCAAGCATCTTTTAGTGTATTTATTAAAATGCTTATATTTTCCTTTGATTTATTTATTATACCTTCCAACTATTCTTGGCATCCTTGTGGTCATCCCACTTTCTTTTCTAGGGTTACCAAAAGACTGTATATATTGCCTCTTCTTGGCACCCTGATCAACCACCCTCTGATATTCTTGTGGTAACTGCCAAATATTTAGATTTACTGGTCTTGTCATGGCTTCTTGCTATCCTTTTCAACTTTGCTATATTGCAGTGACTGAAAAGCCTCTTCGTGAAAAGGGTAGGCTGAAAAATCCTAGTTTATAAATAAAGATATGATTCACTACATTCAGATAAGTACCTCAAATAAAAACTCAGTAGATTGCTAGACTAAGTATGTCCTTTGATCTTCTCTTGTCTAGCACTAAATCTCAGTCCTCTGTACTAAGAAACTGTTGGACTTAACATCAGAAATTCCCAAGAACTTCTCTTGGTTATAAAGCAAATTAATTTCAGTCCAAATAATGTTAATCAATGGAGGATTAAGTTAAACTAAAATCAATCTATTTAGGATTAGCAAGTACTCTAAATGGGAAGATAAATATTTCACACTATCTTACTGATTTAAAGCTGAAATGAAATTTGATCTCACCCCTTCCCTTTTAAAGTTCAGTATAAAATTGCTAAGTCCCTAAAATCTTTGTGCCCTCTGGTAGTAAGGCTATGTCTGTATAGGTTACAATCTGGGAGCAATTGTACAGCTTCATTTCCCCAGATCAGACAAAAATTGGGACTTAGCAGTGAAGTAGATGTGCATAGGTCTCTTTATATGAGTGAATTTATCTGTGGAATTTGTGCAGTTTAAAATAAGACCAGTAGTTAGATAATTTGGTGTGAGACTTTGTCTATTTCTTGACATTCAAAACCTACATAGCACAAATATTAAGAAAAACATTTATGTCTCCAGGAGTTGTATCTAACCATCCAGAAAAGATTTAGCTGACTTCCCCTAGTTTTGGAAAGCATAAATTTAGCTCTGTTTTAGTCCGATAGTAACAAAGTGCTGAGAAAGTCATTTTCACAGAAGATCAAGAATGAACTTCAGACAGCAATACTGTAATTTAAAAAAAAACTACCCTGAGGGTCTCACATATGCTTAAAAACATAAGTATTTGAATATACATATATTGAGGTTACTCATAAAATTTCACAATTTGAATTTTAAAGATTTAATCAATGACTTTACTCTTCAAAAAGTCACAAAATCATCTTAATTTTGGCAAACATGTATAGCATACACACTGCATGTAATATTACCTCCTCAATTTAATAATTACTTATGCAATTATATAATTGCTTATATAATTTTTAACATATTAAAATATTAACTTATATGATAGTATTTGTGGTTCTTATAAACAGTTAAAATTTTCATTTTTGCTAAGTTTAAGAAGTTACAAGATATTTTCATTTAAAGACATTTCATAGGTATTAAATAGACATTGATTTATTTTCCAGTGTGGAATTACAGTTTCATTAGTTCATGGGCTCCCAGTGAGCAAATTTGCAAGTTTTTGGCAAATCTATGCCACAGGGAATTATGTGGAGGCACTGAGAGCTTGAACTGTCCAATATCACATAGCTAGTACAATTCAGAGGTGAGATTTGAACTCAAGTCTTCCTAACTTGAAAAAACCTCCCTATCCATTACACTATGATATCTCTCTATTGAAATTACTTATTACTTTTTGATTCTATACTTGAGCACATAAATATGCATTCAGATACAAAACTTTTATTATCTTCATGTTCAAAATCCTTTCCAGTACAATACTTATGTCTACCTATTCAAAGCTATGGGAGTCTATCAAAAATGACATAGCTTAGAAATCAGCAGGCCTTAATCCAGCCGTAGAAGCATGCTGTTTGCAAAGTATTCATACAGTAATGCTTCAAAAAAAATCTGTGATTTCCATTGTGTTGATATTATATCCACTGGCATAGTTTGCAACCCTTCCAGAACTTAGTATACCATTTCTTCAGTATTCAGCACCATGCCTGACACATAGTAGGCACTTAAGAAATGTTTTTTGATTGATGATTTTTATGACTCACTGTGCCCCAAAATAATTCATCACTTAGTGGCCAACTCTTTGATGGTGAATTTCTGGCTGGTTTTTAGATAAAAACAACAATAATAAGCACTTATAAGGTTGTAAGAATTTTACATATATTGCCTCACAACAACCATAAAAAGGTGCTATTATTTTCATTTCTTCACAAAAAAAAATTGAGACAGTGAGTTTGGTATAATTTAGAAGAATCTTCCACAGATTCACACTAGTAGTTAGTATCTTGGGCTTAATTCAATCTTGAGACCTTTGAGTCCCTAGTCCCATGCCATGTCCACCCACCTGCCCCCTTTAGAAAACAGATTGAGTCTGTCATGGTATCTATACTTCCCAGTTTGGATTTTAAAACATGAAACAGAATAGCATAGCAGATAAAAAGCCAGATTTGGAATGACAAAAATTTGATTTCAAGTTCTAGCATTAATATATATTGGCTAGGTGTATCAGTAAGCACCCTGGCATACTCAGGGTGGCTGCTAGCACAGGTTCATCGGCTTTACTAAAGGAAAGCAACTCAAAATGGGTTAACAAAATTACTTTAATCAAAGAAACATATCATTTACCTAGTTCAGAGAAAAAAAGTCAGCACCCTGAACTCCAGAGAATACAAGCACAAGTTACAAACACAAGTTACAAGCAGACCAAGAAACAGATCAGCAGATGGACTTCCAACCATCTGATCATCACATCCATTACCTATTCAAGTTACGAGAGAGAGAATCATCAACATTTGGGTTTTTCAAAGCCTGGGGGCTCAACGGCTTCCCAGAGTCTCATCTGGCCAAAACACACAACTGTTCTCAAAGTGAGCCCCAAAGAAAACCTCACATCAGGGCGTATACATAGGCTTCTCCTGGGTCAGAGAATGTCACAGCCATCTTGATCCACTGTCCAATTACAAAGTAACAAGGTGTGGGCATTCCCCAAAATCAAGCCTCCTGCCACAGTCTCCACATGACCACATTCCGCCTACGGGACAGGGGGCAGAGTATACTTTTAAATCAGGGAACATTCTCAGAGCAACTTAAGCCTATCAAATGGTCTAGGGGCAGGAAAGATCTTCAGATTCTCATTACACTAGGCATGGTCTCAGTACTGTAGGCAAGTCTCTAAGACTGTAAATCTATAGGATACCCCTATTTATATAGGTTGGAGGAATTAATAGGAGTTTTCTCTATCAAAGAAATTACAGGATTGGTCCAAGAAAATAATCACTTACTTTTATATGGAACACTATAGTTTACAAAATGTTTTCCCAACAACCGTGAAAGCTAGGTAGTATAACTAGCATTATCACCTCCACATTAAAGATGAGGAATTTGATGTTCAGAGAAATGATTGAGTTATTCAGTGTCTCAGAGCTAGTAAACTGGTAGGCTCACAATTTGTTTGCATGTCTCTTTATCTATCTTTCTGCTTCAACTCAATGCTCCTTCCAGAATTTAGGTCCTGATACCACAACCTTCAAGAATATAAGATTATCTTTGCACCATGACAAACTGGTAAAGTAGAATATTAGTTGATACTCACTTGCAGCAACACAAAGAAATATCTTGTTTGCTATAGTCCAAAAGCAGTCTTTTGTCCAAGGATCAGAATTTCCAGGCAGTAATGGATTCTACAGCTTTAAGTGTAAATGGAATAGAGGAGAGGGGAGATTCTAAAGTACCATATCAGTAGAAGAAAGGGAAGTTCTTTTATTTAGGTGAATAGAAGTTATTTATAAGTGGTTATTCATATTTCATGAATATATGAATCTATGTCTCCTTTTATTACTCCTGTCTAGGTGCCTGTAACACTATACATGTGCAACTTCCCAAAAGACTGCTATTGTAAACAGCTTTTGAAGTTCTGATTACACAGTATAGTGAACACTCCATTTATTCCATAACAAAACAAGGCAAACTTTCACAACAAATTATAATATAATATTCACAAAATTACATCTTATCACAGAAAATCACACTACAGTGTTCACAACAGCTTAACATAATTTTCACCAAAGTGGTCACAATATTAAGAATAAAGAACAAAAGAATAATGATCTGATGTTCCCTAAGGAGGTTTGGCTCCTCATTCAGTCATTCAGTCATCTCACAATTCAACAGTCAATCTTCCACTCATGGGGCAATCATAGGTTAACTTAATCAGTCGCTTTTCTAGCAATTAATCACTATGTATTGTTACTTACTAAATGCAATCATTAGAAAATATACAAACCCTCTACCAGTTGACTCAATCAGTCATTTATTCAGATTCACAATTACCAAGTATAGCCATTAGAAAATTACACAAACCCTCCACCCTTCAGTCTCTAATAAACTTCAGTTTCATCACTGCATTCAATATCCAAGGAGAGGGCTTTTCTTCATCTTGACTCAGGGTGGTCTCTCAGATTCCCTTCCATGGTCTCAGCCCCCACCTGAATCCATCAAACAGTCACCTAAATTCAGAGGCAGACAGCTCCAGGGTTCTTATCCAGTCCTCAGGGCAGTACTTACTACACACTGAACTTCACATGGTCCAGCACATCTCAAAACCTTCACAGCTTTTGTTGCCAGGAACTCAAGGCTCAAACAAACCACAAACAAAGTCTTATTCCAGTCATGCTTCTTCAGTCCTCCAGCAGCTCGGCTGGCCCTACATCCCACAAGAAAACTCAGCCTTCCAGGCAGCCTCTTCAGCAGCAACTTCAGCCTTCACCAGATTCTGGTCTCATAGAAAACTCCACTTCAGTTCTCAGTCCAGAAGGTAGCAGCCCAGCTTCCAGATGCTGTGAAAATTGTGCTTCCTCTACCAGGAGCCTGACTCTTTATGGGGCCCTTCTTATACACACACACACACACACACACACACACACACACACACACAAACATTGGCTTCCTGTCTCAGCCAACCCCTTCCTGTTATATTAGCAACAGAAGACAGAGTTCACACCTTCTGTTTCTTTCACAGAGGTACTTAGCCCTTAGTAACTAATGGCTAAGTACCTGCTTAGTTGACATAACAAAAAATGGGTATTTAAATTTAAATTAATCACCATTATGGTGCCCAATTGGCCCAGGGCCTTGACTGGGGATAAATCTATATATCAAGCCCCAGCTCTGAGGGGTGGAGGATGATGGGAGAAGCTAGGCCAGATGCTGCAAGGAGAGGTCTCCTCCAACTAAACTTTGATTTATATCTAAACCCATCCTTAAAACCAAAATATTAACAAAAAGCATAATATTCACAAGATTTTCAGCTTAAGCTAGAATGGGCCTTAGAGACTATTTTGTCCAGTCCCTTCATTTTATAGAAGAAGAAATGGAAGCTTAGAGATCTTGATCAGTTGCTTAAAGTCACATAGGTCATAAATAACAGAAGTAGGTTTTGAATGTGGGTATTCTTGCTGCCTTTCTACTACCCTGTTCTGTTCCCCCATGAAATATATAAACCGTCATGCCTTAGTATTTCTTATCAGCATCACAACCATTCATTTACTTCTCGTTGGCAGTGTTGCTCCTTTATTATTTTTTTTCGTTTTTCAAAATCTCCCTTCGTTGTTTTTTGTTGTTTTTGTTGTTGTTGTTTATTTTTTGCTTTTTGGAGGGCAATTGGGCTTAAGTGACTTTTCCAAAGTCACACGGATAATAAGTGTGTCATGAGTCTGAGGCCAGATTTGAACTCAGCTCCTCCTGACTCTAGGGCCAGTGCTCTATTCATTGCACCACCTAGCCACTCCCTCCCTCCATTTTCTGTGGATAAAACTTTAGAATAACATGCGGAGTACACTGGTTAATAAAGCTATTTAAGGAGAGGAAAGGGGTAGTTATTTTACTAACATTAGTAGCTCTACTACTACCAGTTGTGACTCTTTCTGATATTTATAGTCTTAGAGAATGGCATAGAGTCCCAAGAAAGTGTGGCTTATCGAGGATCACATAGCCCATGTGTATCAAAAATAAGACTGGAACATGTGTCTTCTTGGCCCTGTGACTGGATCTTATTGCTTCTAACTAAATGTATTCGCACACAACAATATTGGATGGATTATTTTGACTAATGACAAGTTATGTCAAGTTAAATTTTAGAAGCAACCCCACAACTGGCTGTTTTGCTTTTATTTTTCGCAAGCATGACAATCAAACAGGTTCATATGTCTACACAGTTTTCTTGGTCAGTTCTCTATTTCAATTCAGTCTGACGGGCATTATGTCATTGTTCATTTGCAACTAAAGAAAAGTTCAAGAGAGATGATCTGTCTTAAGAATTTTTAAAATATATTTGCTTAAAATAGTGTTATTAATATGAATTAAATATTTTTTTGTATTTTTTTTATTTTCTTGGTTATATCATTTATTTCCACAAGGTTTTGAGTTACAAATTTCTCCCCTTTTTGTCCCTACCCCCAGCCCAGAACATTGATCCCACTGTAAGACCACTTCCACAATCTGTTCCCTTTTATGCCCTCCTCCAACACCTCTTTAGCTTTCTAGCAGGGCAGGAAGCTCCTCCCTGCCCCCGTCCCTGTATGTATTATTTCCCAGTTGCATTCAATTCTATAGCTTTAAATACTAGATTCTTGCAATTCCTCCCCTGTCACCCACTCCCACTGGGAGGAGCAGCAATTCAATACAGGCTGTACCTGTGTAATTACACAGGACATCTCCATGGTGGGCAAATTGTGAGAGGTTAATTGTATGTCCCTCCTTCCTATCCTGCACTCCCA
>JAQQSW010011098.1:0-12840 GCA_028646575.1 Pseudocheirus occidentalis
GACATGTGATCACTGTCACAATATGTCCACTATGAAGATGTCCTATATAATCACACCTACACAGCCTGTATTGAATTTGTTGTCCTTCCAGTGGGGGTGGGTGACAAGGGAGGAAGCAAAAGAATCTAGAATATAAAGCTCTGCAATACCTGCAAGTAGGAATCAAGATATTCAGGTGCTGGGATAGGGAGACCCTCCCTGCCCTACCAGAAAGTTAGAGAGCAGACCAGGGGAGGGGCTCCACAGTGGGATTGCTTTTTTGGAGGTGGGGATGGGGTAGGGGAAGGATCAGGAGAAAATTTGTAACTCAAAAATCTCATGAAAATGAACGATGTAAACAAGAAAACAAATAAAATTGATTACATCAAAAAAAAGAAACTATTGCAATAGTTGAAGTCACTGATAATGTGAGTCTCTACTAAGGTGGTAGCATTGGAAAAAGAGAAAAGGGGCAGATATAAGAAGAATTCCAGAGGCTGAATGAAAAGGACTTTAATTGGATTTTAAAAGCTAAGAGAGAGGGTAAGGTCAATAGTAGCAACAAATTTCAAACATGAGAAACTGGATAATGGTACCATTGACAGAAATAGTGAAGTTACAAAGAGAAGTAATTTGGGGAAGAAAGATGGGAATCTAAAACAAATAGAAATTTCTAGAAGCAAGAGGACTGCAATAACTTGAAATCTGTTTGAACTAAGGTAATTGTTTAGCGTACTGTCATACTGGCTAAGAATTTTAAATTGTAGTGTGTGGTTTTCTCTTAGAAAAGATTATTAGCCTGTGTTCATGTGGGTTATAGATGAATAGATTACTTAGTAACAGATTACTTAGACAATATTTGATCTCTGGTAAGGAGGGATACAATAAATCCACAGACTCTCTTGTCTCATAGCCATCTTTCAATATGTGTTATTGACAGTAGTTAGCACTGTGGTAAATATACATACACATACATACATACATGCATATGTATGCATGCATATATGTACATATATACGTACATACACATATACATACGTATATACATGTAGATACAGATATATGTATGTAAATATGGTATTCAACACTCAAAACATTATTATATTTTTCTCCAACAAAAGGGATACTGCTGCATTGCCTTATTCTTTTAGAAAGTGGAAGGAAGCAGAATGGTCACTAGGGTTAACAAGGTAGGCAGCTGCCCCAGACACACAACACAAAGTAAGGCTGGTATGGACATTTGAAAATGTTGACTTTTAAGGCTTTTTAAGGCTTTATAAATGTTGGTGCTTTGAGGGGAGGGGTTAAGAGATCCAGACCTTTGATTTCATTCATATAGGCAACTCAATGTAAAAATTCTTTCAAGTATTTAAAATTAGCAACTCACCTATGGCTTATATATTAGAACTATATTCTATAGTTATTGTGTATCTCTATATTCTACATCCTATAACTGTATTTTAAGAGAATTGTATGAAACATTATCAATTATCACAAAGTTAGTATATATCTGAGGCAGGACTTGGACCCAGATTCTCTTGACTCCAGAGTTAGACTCTAACCACATGACCTACTCCCTCTTTAAATGGGAATACATTAGTAGTCCCCCTCCAATCCATTTTATGTGATATGTAGCCATTTAATTTCCAGTAAGTTGTCTCATCTATTAGTGTAATGGTAATGGAATTTAAAGGTCCTCCTGTATTGGCTTGGTTTTCAGGTTATGTTAAAACCCACAGCTTGTGAATACCACTTGTGAGATGGACTTGTTGATGTGAAGAGAGAGAGCTGAACTGGGAGACAAGCCTAAGCAGAGAGAGGCCAGAAGGACTTTTGGGGAGCAGTATCATAGAGGTAGAGAGAGAGAGGAGAATTGCTGGGGGCTATAGTTGCTGAGAGACTGCTGAGGGCCAGTTGAAGCTGCCCAGGACTTTTGAGAATTGCTACGCAGAGTTGCCAAGGACTGAGGAGATATGGCTGTGATGCTGGTATTTTGTCTGTCCATTTTGACGTTGTTTTGCCAAATTTGTCTTCTGGTGAAGGACAATGCTGTTGTTGCAGAGGTCCTGGAAACTTGCTCTTGGTTCAGAAGCTCTGAAGCAGAATTTTCTTGTTGTATGTGTATGGAAATCCTAGAAGAAGGTCTTACTATGTTTTCAGAGCTTCTGGAATAGTTCTGCAGGCAGTGAGCAAATTAATGAGGACAATGACAATGCATATTGTGGCTTTGTTAAGCTTTGTCTCCCTTGGAACACAGATTTCTGAGAACTTGTTGTAGCTTAAGGGTAGATGGTGTTTTGTGCTCTCCACTGCCTGTTTTGAGAAAGTGCTTGGTATTAATGGATGGTATTGTAATTCAGTTGTGATACGGGGAAAATTTTGATTTTTTTTGTGCTCTGTGACTGACCAAATGAATGTACTTTGTTTATGATTGGAAACTAATCTCCGTTTGAGAAGAGAGACTTTGTGACTGACTAAATGAATGTACTGTCCAGGGGTGGAGTAGTACTGGGATTGAATTGAGAACTTACTACTAAATGAGTGAGTTACACTGTTTTTTGCTTTTCTCTGTTCTCTGAATGTTTTTGCCTTAATTTGTTGCTGAATAAAATAGAAAGTTACTGTGCTGGTATTCTGAACCTTGGAAGTTGCCTTTGCTTGGAATTTCAATTAGTGAGGATCAACATTTCCTACAAACTTTTTTAAGAGGTAAAATTATGTTTTTCCTTTCTCTGAAAGACACATACATGTGATTCTGAAACCCCACTTCAGTTATACAATTGGTTTATGTTTTTTCTAGAAGGAAACTGAGCTTTTGGAAACAGCTGTCTTAAGTACAGATTCAAAAAAAAGGGCTAATGCCAGAGAGTTTCAAAGTTGGTATCATTTTGAACTCTTCTTTTCCCACATTGTATGGATGAAGCTCCTTCTGTTGATTCAGTTGGTTGGTGTATCATTTCTGCTGCACACTCTTTTCCTATTGCCACTCTTAGCATTTAGAGTTGGAAGAAAACCTAGAACTCATCTCTTCCACCCTATCATTCACTTTATAGGATCCCAGACATGTTAAGCAACTTGCCTGAGGTCATCTCATCTCAAACTGACAACTAGCACAGCCAGGATTCAAAACTGGATCCTCTGACTTCAAATCTAATACTTTTTCTATCATCACAGGCTTGCTTCAAAGAGAAATACTATAGAAATATTGATACTTTACTCAAACTATGTTCATATTAGAAATCTCACTCTATCTCTGTTTTTGTTTCTTTCTGTCTCTCCGTCTCCCTATCTATCTCTGTTGTTCTCTCTGGCCTGGGGCAGAGATTGGTTGATGGGAAGGAGACAGATCCTTTTTACTTTTCAGTTATGTGGATACATTTTTCATTTACAAGAAAAATAAATGAAATAATTGAACTGGTACATGCATCGTGCATTAGGCAGGGGTTGGACTACTTCTGGAACCTCTCTAGGCCTGAGTATTTGTAATTCATTTACTATCACAATATAGTTCATTTTGGTTCCGACAAACTACAGATTATTGATATTCTTCATGTCTCATAAGTATGTTGGGAACTGTTTTTATTTCATACTCAGAAGTCCTACTGTGTTGCATCTTTACCCTCACTACTGATTATAACCTACTTGTAACATAGTCTTAGAGAGCTGACTAAGGTTGATATAGGTTATGTGACCTGCCTAGGATCACACAGCTAGTGTCAGAAGAAGCATTTGGATCTGGGTCTTCCTGACTCAGCATAGCATTCCTTTCATTATGCCATTCCATCCTTTCTTATTTTTCATTACTTTAGTCCATCTAAGCAGTAGTAAGCTTAGTGTCAGATTTAAAAAATCATTATTACAATAATTTTGAGGCCAGATAATACAATCTGATTCCAAAGCATCTGGAGAATTTAAGGGGAAAAAGGAATAGTTTATTCTGGTAACATCATCAAATTATTTTTTAAATTTTTACTTGCCCTACCACTAATACAATATGATACCTTAGTGATTCATTTATTCCAAGGTCCTTAAAATGAATCACATTTTGGACCCAAAATGTTTCTTGAATTAATTTACTCATATGTTACCAAAATTACTTCCTTCATAGAAGTTAAACTACAAATGATTCCTTGGAAATAGAATTCCTCCTGTTTAAAGGTCATCTTAATCAATTGACAGTTATCAGAGAAACAGTTAGATGATCAACATCACGAGGTGCTGGTCAGCTCCCCATCCATGGTTTCTGCTCTAGTGTCTGCCAATCACTTTAGTTTTTAGACAATGTTTATCCTAGCATTTTTTTCTTTTTTAATTTTCCTCTGTATGCTCACAATTGATAGAAGAATGGGAGAAATGCAAAATGTACCTATATGTTATCAGACTTTGTAACTTCAGCAAATGGACTTCAAAATTTTCTTGCTAAATGAAAATGGAGAGAACATTGGAGGAAACCAGTGATTGAGCTATTCTAATGCTCTTAGTGAGTAGCAAGATTTGAAGCTTTCATGGCTTTTAGGCATCATGACACTCAAACATAGGTCAGACTTCTCTGGGAAATAGAACCTACTTTTGATTATCTTGGCAATCATTACTCAGAGAGTCATTTATCCTGATCCATAACTTTTCTTTCTTTTTGCTCCTGTAGAGCCTTTGGGAATTTTATTGCTTGTTAGGACATTCATCATATATTGTGTAGGTGTAACCAGGAGACATAGCATAGACTAGTTAATTTGGCCACTTGTGAGCAATTGTGGCTAAAATGAGATTTGAGGCTTATCTATTTACTTAAATTGTCTATTTTGTTCCATCCATCAGGAGAATAGGCTGAAAATGATGAGGTTTTGTGGCAGGATTTAAGTGGAAGAATTAGTTCTACTTTCATGGAAGATAAATTTTCCTTAAGAATTTAGAACTTGATCAAGATCTTAGTTACTATGAAATAATGAGAGAAAGATGTCACAACAACATCTATATACCCAAACTTTGCCTAGCTAATTCTTAATTTCTATATATCAAGGTTCAAAAAGATTTTATAGACTTAGACGTATTTGTAGACTTGGGTCAATAGATCAAATAAACAGGTATCTCATACTTTTCTATTCCTATTCCATTTATTTTTCTTGCTTTGAAATTTAATGAATCTATGATATTGTCAGTGGAAATATTTTTTCCAACAGTATAGATTTCAGTCTGCTCCCTTTAAAAAATAATCTGTGAACTAAAAATGATTATCTATTACACTACAAAGACAGGTTATGGGCTGGATTTGACCTGTGACCTGGGTGTTAACCAGTGTTTATCACCTCATGACCAATCCACTTTCTTTTCTAGTCATGTATTTCTTTGATGATAGACTTTATACCACTTCCCTCATGTAATTCTCCACTGGTAATATACTGAAACCTTTTTATCCTAAACATGTATTTCTCCACTGACTTTTGGGAGATTGGCCCTTTGTAGGAGGTGGCCCTTTGACTAAGTCTTAAAGGACTCTTGCTGGTGGTTTTGAAGATAAACTCCCTTTTATGCATGAGGAATACCCTATTAAAATACATGTTGACTTTTAAGAATTTTATGACTTTAGGGAAGATGCCCAGGATACTTATGTCTTTATCCTTCTCCATGCTTCACTAGTGACTGTCTACTCAGACTCTGTCAATAACAGTAACAATGACAACAAATACTAGCTAACATTTAAATACCATGTGCCAGGCACTGTGTTAAGCACTTAAAAATATTATATAATTTTATCTTCACAACAACCCTTAAAGTAGGGGCAATTATTAACCCTTTTTACAGTTGAGGAAAATAAGACAAACAGAAGTTAATTGACTTATACTAGGTCACACAGCTGGGAAATACCTGAGGCTGGTTTTGAACCTAGATTTTCTTGACTCTAGACCCAACATTCTATCCAATGTGACACCTAGCTTTCTCCAACATGTATCCAAATTTGAAGCTCACTCCAGGCCTAGAACTTACATATTGGAAATATATGCTTTACCTCTGTGATCCCTCCATCTGATTGATGGGTTCCTCCCAGATCCTCCATTTTAGCCATGTCTTCATTCTCTCCAATCCAAACTACTAACCAGATTTTATCTTCAAAGCCCTAGAAACCCCACTCCTTTTCAGCTTCTCTTTAAGATTTATCTTCCCTCATTAGAATGTAAATTTCTTTCAGCATAGGGAATGTCTTTACACTTTGCATTTATATTCCAAGTGCTTAGCACAGTGAATGTCAGCCACATAATTAACACTTAATCAAAGTTTGTTGACTGACAGACTGAGTGACTGACTGATAAATTGAAGATGGAATGTTCTAAATCTAGGCTACTTTGACTAGAAGTAGGACATGTGAAAACAATGTTCAACATGCATGGAAAGCTAGGCTGGAGATAGTTTGTGAAAGGCTTAAACATGTCAAGCTGAGGAGTTTTGTTTTAGAGACAACAGGGAGCCATTGGAGATTCTCAAGAGAGGGAGTTATATTGTTGGACCAGTATTTTAGGAATATCGATTTGGCAATTGTGATGAGGATGGATTGGAGAAACAGGTGGACTAGCAAGGTATTGCAATAGTACAAATAAGAAGCAACAGGGGCAGGAAGTAAGGAAATAGAGAGAAAGATTCTAGGGATTTTAGGGCATTAGAATGAACAAAATTGGACAATCGATTAAATATTAGGGGTAGAGAGTTGGTGAGGGGGAGGGAATAGCCGAGGAAGACTCAGATGTCAATAGGTATTGAGTATACTATGGTTAAAAAAAGGGAACCTATAGAGTTCACCCTGTCATCCATAACTCAACATAATGTTTCAGATGTAGTCTCACCAGTATAGTAACATTTTACCTCACTCATTCTCGATAACATGTCTCCCTTACTTCAGGCCAAGATCACATCAGTTTTTTCTTTTGGCCGCCAAATGATACTGACATGTATTAAAGTTGCAGTTCCTTAAAACCATCTAAAGCTTATTTTTTAAGGTGACCTGCTATCTAGTCTTCCTCTGTGTTGTATTTGTGAAGCTGATTGTTTAAACTCAAATGTGAGTCTTTACATTCCTTTATTCCTCTTCAATTCAATTTTAATAGATTGTCTTACATTTTATTGATATGATTTTTTATTTTGTTTCAGTCATATGGCATCGATTATTTTTCTCAACTTTTTGTCATCTGAAAATTTATCAATATCACGACTGGGAGAGAGTTCACTGGTAGAGGGAATTCCCTATGTCAAAGAAGGTTGGCATTTTTCTGCAACTTGTAGCCTTAGAGGACTTGACTAGAAAACTGAGAGGTTAAGCCACTTGTCAAGTGTTGTATAATCAGTATACATCAGAGTTGAGATTTGAACTCCATTATTACTAGCTTTGGGGACAGTGGAAAAATGACATAATACACAGAGAGACTTCTTCCTTCTTTAGTTTCCCCAGGAGTTAATTGTTGAAGGTTATCTTAAAGACATAACAATAGAAACTGGGACTTCATTTAATCTCAAGCACCCAATTTGGATCTGGAATCAGGTTGTGCAGTGCCATATGATGAAGAAATAAGTTATGTAACTTTGCTAGTGTGAGCCTGATAGGGCATCATTGAACTTTGGGGGAATGGGAGGCAAGGTATTTACAATATTAAAAATCCCTGTCATTCAGAATTCTTGCAAAAGTGTACTTGGTGCTTTCTCATCTTCAGATGTATGGTATGCTGTAAGTGGGCTGAAAAGAAATGAGTTTGAGACTTAAATTCTATAATTTACTATTGGATGTAAGGACCTAAAGCCTGCAAATCTCCATTTATCTATAAACTGGGAACAATGATGTTTGCACTCTTTATTGCATAGGGTTATTGTGAAGATCAAATGATATTTCAAACTCTTTGCAAGGCATTCTATAATGTGTCATATTTGTCCATAGTAATAATAGTTGTAGTTATATTCTAAACACCAATCAATTAAGAAGGGGGGGAACCCTCCTTACTTATTCATTTTACAATACAATAATCAATCTTCCACTCATGGGACAATCATAGATTAACTTAATCAGTCACTTACCTAGCAATCAGTCACTAAGTATCATTAATCACTAAATACAATCATTAGAAAATTACACAAACCCTCCACCCCTCAGTGTCTAGTACACTTCAATTTCATCATGCTTCAAAGAATAGGGCTTTTCTTCATTTTGACTTGGGGTAGCCTCTTAGATTCCCTGGATCCCCTTCCATGGTCCTAGCTCCTACCTGAATCCACCAAACAGTCTCTTGGATTCAGAGGCAGACAGCTCCCAGGTCCTTGTCCAGTCCTCCAGGCAGTTCCTGGTATACACTGAAGTTCACAGGGTCTAGCACATCTCAAACCCTTCACCACTTCTTTTGCCAGAAACTCAAGGATCAAACAAGCCACAAACAAAGGCTTATCCTGGTCATCCTTCTTTGGTCCTTTAGCAGTTTGGCTGCTCCTAGGACCCAGAAGGAATCTTATCCTTCCAGGAGGCCCTCTCAGCCTTCTAGGTGGCCTACTAGGCAGCAGCAACTTCAGCCTTCACCAGATTTTGTTCTCATAGAAAACTCCAACTCAGTTCTCAGTCCAGCAGCCCAGCTCCCAGATGCTGGGACAATTCTGCTCCCTCCACCAGAAGCCACCAGGAGGAAAATCCTTGATTCTGTCTGTCCTCTGGAGCTTTCCTTAAACACACACACACACACACACACACACACACACACACATTGTCTTCCTGTCTCAGCCAACCCCTTCCTGTTATGTCAGCAACAGGAGAGAGAGTTCACATCTTCTGTTTCTTTCAAGAGGTACTTATCCCTAAGTTACTAAGGGCTAAGTATCTGCTAAATTAATTACTGTTACACCATCTAATCTCTACTTGAAGGCCAAAGGTGACGGACAATTCAGTACCTCTTAAAGCATATTTTCAACAGCTTTAATTGTTAGGAAGCCTATTCTTAAAATGAATTGAATCTGTCACCCTGAAATTTATAGCCATTAATCCTATGGGGCCAAACATAACAAGTCTAATATCTCTTTGATATGATAGCCCTTCAAATACTATTAATAAATAACTTTTCTTCATACAAAAATTCCAATTTCCTTTCATCAGTCTCCATGTATCATGATTCCATTTTTTCTTTCAATTTTTTGTTTGCCTTCCTCTAAACACGCTCTATTTTGTTAATGTCCTACCTGAAATATAAGTTCCAGAAGTAAATATGAGATTTGCGATGACAGGGCTGTTTTGTTTATTCTGGTAACTATACCTTTGTCAATGTACGATAAGATTTAGCTAGATCCAAGGAGAGTTGAGTTTTTTTCCTATCATACTGTTTACTTTTGACTTACATTGACTTTGTAATTCACTGTTGCCTTGAAAATTTTTGTAAACTATCAATAGTCAAACTGTCCTTATTGTATGCTTTTGGTTTCTGGACCTAAATGTAGGATTTTACATTTGTTCTGCCCATTTTTACCTTATATTAAGTCATATCTTTTTGTACTTATTCCATTCTATCAAATTCTATTCTATTGCTTATCAAAATCTTTTTTGTGTGATTTTGGCTTATTCATTGAATATATTAGTTTTACCCCTCCCAATTTTTGTCACTTGCTGATTTTTATAACAATGACCTCTATGTTTGAATCTAGGTCATTGGTTTAAAATGTTATCTATGGTGTAAAGCCAAGAACAGATGTCTGAAGTAATCTGCTGCAGATTTCCCTCCAGGTTGCAATTTCTTCATTGACCATTACTCTGGATCTGGCCATCCAAAAATGTAAAATTATTCTAACTGTACTATTTTCAAGACCACACATCCATCTTAATCACAATGATATCGTTAGAGATTTATCAAGTAGTTTGATGCAATTCAGGCTTATTATATCTAACTCTGATCTATTAGAATAAGGGAATTACAGAATCTCATAGCTGAGAAGGAGCTCAGAAGCAATATAGTAAAAATAAAAAAGAATGCTTTTGGGGGATAATTGTAAAAATTCATCCTTGTTGAAAATCCCTACTGATTTTTTTTCCAGGCTTAAATCCTATGATAACTACTTTACTTACAAGTACTTAAAAAGACCCCAACTTATTGTATTAGTTTGTAAGTTCCTTAAGCCCAAGGACTGTGAGTTTTTTAATGTCTTCTCTAAACTTTGTAGATTCTATGTGCCTAGAACCATGTTCTGCATGTGGTAAAACACTCAATATTTGTGTTGTAGTTCTGGTACATTTTAGAATTTTGCCAGTAATCAAAAGCAATTTCATTCACTAATGTGCAGTTTGAGGAATCTAGCCTCTTTCCTTTTTTGGTAACCGGGGTAATATAAGCCCATCTCCAGTCCTATAGCTTCTTATCTGTATTCCACAATTTTGCTAAGGTTAACAACAATATTTTAGCAATCATATTTGCCTTTTTTTGGAGGAGGGAAGGCAGGTCATTTGGGGTTAAGAGACTTGCCTAAGGTCACACAGCTAGCAAGTGTCAAGTGTCTGAGGCTGGTTCTCCTGGTTCCAGGGCCGGTGCACAATTCATTGTGCCACCTAACTGCCCCAGTATTTGGCAATTCTATGGAGGAAATTCATTACTTCCTGAGACATCTAATTTCCCTTGGAGACAGCTATCATTTTAGGAGGATGCTCCTTACATGGTGCTGAAATCCACCTTTGAAACATTTGTCATTTAGTAATAGTTCCACTTCTTATTTACATATGGTGACATTCTGGGGAAATAGGTTAACTGAAATCAAAATTGAAGTGGTATCATGAAAATTGCCCATTCCATCAGCCAAAGGTAATGGGTTTAATCCCTCCTTAACTAGATGACGTTTTAGTAAGACAGTTTTTATATTCCCCTTGAGACTTCTCTTCTTCAAATTAAATACTCCAAATCCCTACAACTGACCCTCATGATCCTGAGACCCTTCAACATCTTGGCTGTCTTACTCTGGTTACTCTCTACCTTACCAACATCCTTTCTAAAATAAGTCACTGGGGCAGCTAGGTGGTACAGTGAATAGAGCACTGACCCTGGAGTCAGGAGAACTTGAGTTCAAATCTGTCCTCAGACATTTAACACTTACTAGCTGTGTAACTTTGGGCAAGTCTCTTAACCCCAATTTCCCAGCCTCCCTCCCTCTAAAAAGACAACACCCTCACCCTCAAACTAAAATAAGTCACTACAGATTTAACATAAGTTCAAACTGTCTCACTAGGATGGAGTATGGCAGCATTATCATGTCCTCATTCTAGACACTATGTCTCTCTTAATGACATATTAGCTTCTTTGGCTACCAAGTAATATAGAAGAATATTTAACTCCCAGTGCATTAAAACAGTGATATTATTTTTAGGTGAATTACTGTATAGATCTTCCTTTTTCATGTTGTACCTGTGAAGCTGATTTTATTTCTTTTTTCTTTTAAAATTAACTTTTGCTTATTTTTAGTTTACATCATTTATTTCCACAAGATTTTGAGTTACAAATTTTCTCCCCATCATTCCCTTACCCACCACCCCAAACAATGATCCTATTGTCTAGTAGGCAGTAGGGGAATCCTAGATTCCCCAATCTGCTCTCTCCTACATCCTCTCCCATCACCCCTCTGACCTTCTGGTAGGACAAGATGGATCTCCTCAACCCAGTGAATTTATATCTTATTTCCCAGTTGTATGTAAATACTACTACTACTAATATATATATTTTAAACATTTGATTTTAAAGCTTTAAATTCAAGATTCTTTCCCTTCCTTCCTCATCGCTCACCCTTACTGGGAAGATAAGCAATTCAATATAGTTTGTACATGTGTGGTTATACAAAACATTTCAATAATGGGGTAAAAGCAGCAGCATCCCACAGCTCCCACACAGCCACCCTAAACACCCATAAAAATATGATGCTGGACAAATTCTAGGACTCTCAAACTCAAAAAATACAGAAAACACGTCTCTCACGGAAGGCAGCTTGGCAGCAGGGGATCATTGCAGCAGGTTGAGAGCCAAGGCCAGCCCAGCTTGAAACTGAAACTGAGGCCAGGTGGGGGGAGGTTTCGAGGGGGTTTAGGGGGATGAAGGGGTAGGAGGTAGGAAGGAGCCAAGCCAAACTGCAGCCAGTCTACAAGAGAGAAGAGCTACAGTCTCCAGCAAGTCCACATTTAACAATGTGTGAAAAATAGGGTTTAGAGAAAGGCAGCTGGCAGGAGGGGCTCATCCCAGGCCAGGATCTGAGACCAGCCCAGCCTGAAACCGCAATTTGGCCAGGCTCCAGGGCGGCTGGGAGGAGCCAAGTCTTCCAAGCCACAGTGTGAGTCTACTTCAGAGAAAATCTAAAGTACCTGGAGCAATCTGCATAAGCCAGGATTAAAGGTCAGTGAAAATGAGTGAAGCTTTCAAGCTAAATTTGGGGGAGGAAAAGCATTTTGGCCAATCTATCCCAGGGCAAGGAAGCAGTGGGGGAAGGGCAGAAACTGCTGTAACCAGCAGATGCCACCACTGGGCTGCTTGAGAGACCCTGGCCTGTGGATCCCGCAGGGGGCCTGAGTCAATTGATCAGGGCCAAGTGCTCTTGCATTGAGTGGCCTGGATACAGATTGTGGTCTTGGGTGGTGGTCCTGGGGAGCTCTTTCAGCAAGCCAAAGCTAGGGGAGGCTGCAACACCCCCCTAATAGCTCCAGCAGCTGGGAAAACCCCAGCAGTTTGGAACAGAGCTTTCCTCCCTGGAAGCAGAGTTTCACAAAGCTAAAAATAACAAAAAAAACCAATTAATTGACTGGCCACCATGAGGAAAAGGAAGCAAAATAAGTACAGCAATAAAACTCTAGAATCCTTTTTTTGTGGACAAAAAGGATCAAAGCAT
>JAQQSW010011099.1:0-12840 GCA_028646575.1 Pseudocheirus occidentalis
GAAGTATTCAATTGTGGTATTGTAATGATAATGGGATTGGAAGGTATTCCATGCCCTTGAACTTGTTGATGTAGCAGGAAGGGGTGGAGTAAGACAGGAAGCTGGAGCCAAATTGGAGTCTGTGCCATGGTGACTGGAGGCAGGGGTAGCAGCAGCAGCAGCAGCAGCAGCAGCTGTGGTGCAAACTTCTTCCTTGTTAAGCCAGCCAGAATCTCTGCTAAGGACTCCTGCTGATGACTGCCAGGGACAAGAACTGTGGAGGGGCCAGAGCTGGGAGCAAGCTGCCTGGATGGTAAGCAGTTGTTGTGAGTGAGGACAAGAGGATCTTTGCCTGAGGTGGCCTGTCCTGTTTTGAAGACCTGAGAATGTGGGTGTTTACTACTTTAACTACATGTGCAGCTTCATAACTACTATGTTGGCTTTGACTTTCTGGTTTTGGGACTCAGTTTTCTGGTATTTAAATAAATATTCTAACTATATTTCTCATGTAGAGAGCCTGTTACATTATAATAACCATATCAGCGTACTTATAATTACTGTAGGCATGTGAATACTGCATTGTTGATATAGGCATTTTTGCAAATTATTCCCAAATCCATCTATTTTCTCCTAAATATTTCTCCTGAATTCTAGTCTTAAATCGTCAGCAGTCTGATGGATTTTGCTACCTTGATTTCCTTTAGGAATCTCAACCTTAGGTCCAAAACAGAAACTTAATTATTTTATTCCCCTACTGAACCCATTCACTGTTCTCAAAACTTTCTTATTTTTCTTTAAGATATTATCTTTTAAATTACTCAGGTTCAACCCTAAAGACACTTTCAGCTCTTGATTTTTCCTCACCTCTAATAATCATTTAGTTGTCAAGCCTAATCAATTCTTGTAGGTACCACAGATCCATTCTCTTCTTCCCACATGGCCACTCTCATTTAATTCATTATTCCTTATTTCTCAGATGCCTTCAGTGGCTCCCTATGGCCTCTAGGATAAAAAAGAAACTCTTTTTGGTTGATATTCAAATCTCTTCACAATCTGGCCCCGGCTTAGCTTCCCTGAAATTTCATATAGCCTCATGCATTCTGCATTATAAATTGGCCTACTTGGTATGTAGAGAATTCAACATTTTCTCTCCCACTTCCTTGCCTATTGTTCTCCTTTCTTACTTCCACTTCTCAGACTCCTTATTTTCTTTTAAGTACAACATACTCTGTGAAGCCTTTCCTAACCTCTTTAATTATTAGTGTTCTCTAATTTGCAAAAATATCTTACAGTTAATTACATGTTCATATATATGTATGTATGTATGTATGTATACACACGTACACACATACATATCCCCTTGTAAACTCTTGGAAGTCATTTAATCTTTTTATCTTTGTACCCTAGTGCATAACAAAGGGCATTTAATAATATCTATTTAATAAATATTTCTTTATTTTACTGGGATTAGATTGACAGAAATCCTCTCAAGATTTGTAGAACCCAATGACCGCACCCTATCTTAAAGTGACCCATGCTAATGATGAGGTACAGGCTCTGGGAAGCCCCTTGAGCTCTTCCCACATTAGGCTTAGCCCAAATCTCTGTTTCTAGCCTAGCCCTCCATTGTCCAGCTACCCCCCCTTGATCGTCCCAAAATATATATGCCAAAATCTGTTACCTTTAAACTAGCCTCACCTCTCATAGTCTGTCATCTCCAGGTAGCCTCCAGCTATTTCCTACCCTAAATCTCTCATTACTTGAATCTGATCTCATTTGACTCCTCTGGAAGACCCTCTCCAAACTCCTCCTCTAGACCACTCCTAGAACCTTCCTACAATCTTTCTGTATGTAAGCTCCATCTTTCCTCCATGAGGGCTGAGAATTATCTAGCATAGACACACTTTGTGTCAGATTATTCTACCCTGCTTATCCAATACAAGCATAACTGATACCTAGGCTCCACTCTTTATGGTGAACCTTTAATAAACTTTTCTTTGGTTGAGAGAAGAATTGAGTCAAATTCATTTGGTAGGACAAAGCATTTTGGTATTTTGGGGTCCAAAATACTCCTAAACCTTAAACCTCAACATTTTATGGTTCCCTGACCAGAAATTGAACCTGGGCCATGGTAGTGAAAGTGCCAAACCCTAGCCACTAAACCACCATGGATCTGAGTAAGTATTGTATATGGATTGGGGACTATGGGGTGTATAGGAATAATACCTTTGTTAACAGCCCTTAGATCTTGAACCATTTGCTATTCTCCATTAAATTTTTTTTTTTTACAGGAAGAGTAGGGGTGTTAAATGGAGATTGAAAAGAGACAAGAATTTTTTATTTTAGAAATTTTTTTGATTAATGGTTGTAGTCTGTCCCAGGCCTCAGGCTTAATTAGATATAGATGGCTATGGGGGAACACATTAGGCTCTCGGAGTTGAACAGTAACTGGGGTGGCATGAGCAGCTCTCCCAGGAACTCCCTGATCCCATACATTTGGCTCATCTGTCTCTTACACTTCTGGGGGAACATGGCCATGTCTGGTGAACAAAGGGAAAAGGGAGACTGGAGGTTTACCTAGAGCAAATTGACTCCCCAATTTGACAGTCAAAAGGGGGACAGGAAAAGAGGAGATAATACAATAGAAATATTCAAACAACAGATCTTCTAATAGGTGGGAATGGGGATGGGCCATGGTGGGAAATGCAGGATAGGAGATGTGGATGGTGTAGGAGAAACCAAGATACCATCAAACAGATCCAAACAAATGAAAAAATAGAACGCAATGTGAAATATCTCCTTGAAAAAAACACTGACCTGGAAAATAGATCCAGGAGAAACAATTTAAGAATTATTAGACTGGCCGAGAGCCATAATCAGAAAAAGAACCTATAAAGTATCCTTCAGGAAATTCTCAAGGAAAGTTGCCCCAGTGTTTTGGAACCAGAGGGCAAAATAGAACTTGAAAGAATTCACCAATCACCTCTTGAAAGAGATTCCCAAAGGAAAACTCCTAGGAATGTTGTAGCCAGGTTCTGGAGTCTCAAGATTAAGGAGAAAATATTACAAGCTGCCAAGAAGGAACAATTCTTCTTGAAAAAACTAGAACTGAAAAGAAAATTGACGTTCAAATACAAGAAGAATGAGAAGGTAAACATGGAAAAGAAGTCATAAGGAACTTGTCGAAGTTGAACTATTTACATGCCAACATAGAAAAATGATGGTTGTAACTTATGAAACTTTTCTCAGTATGAGGATAGGTGAAAGGAATATAAATGTATATATACATATACATACACATACGTCTATATAAGAGGGTTTATATATGCATACAAACACATATCTGAGTATGTGTATATATGAGTACATAGAGGGCACAGGATCAATTGAATAGGAAGGAACAATACTCTAAAAGGTGAAGTTCTGAGGTGGGAGAAGATTAAAATTAAAGGAGATAGGGAGAGATAGAATGGGCTTAATCATCTAATATAGAAGAGGCAAGGGATAACTGTGACAATGGAGGGGAAGAACAAGAAGGCAAAAGGGAAAGGATCAACCTTACTCTCACTGAATTTGGCTTAGGGAAGGAATGACAGAAACTCTAAATTGGGTATCTTGCCACACAGGAGAGTAGTAGGGGTGGGGATGAGAGGTGGGATAACAGAGGGGAGGGCATGGTGGGGAGGAGGGCTGCTGGATGTACACACTTCTGTAAAGGGACAGGGACAGGGAAGACAATAGAACAAGGAGGGGGGTTAGGATAGGAAGGAGATACATATAATCAGTCTTTCACAATATGCCCACTGTGGAGATGTTCTGTGTAATTAGACATGTACAGCCTGTATTGAATTGCTTGTCCTTCCAGTGGGGGTGGGTGATGAGGGAGGAAGAGAAAGAATCTAGAATTTAAAGTTCTATAATCAAATGTTTATATATATATATATATATATATATAATGTATACATATGTATTTATATATGTATATATATAATAATTATTATTATTAAGTACATCCAACTGGGAATTAAAATATACAGGCACTATGGTAGGGAGATCCATCCTGCAATACCAGGAAGTCAGAGGGGTGAGGGGGAGGACATAGGAGAGAGCAGGCTGGGGGAGGAGTTATACAGTGGGATGGCTGTTTTGAGGTGTTGGGTAGGGAAAAGATGGGGAGAAAATTTGTAACTCAAAATCTCTTGTTAATGAATGATGTAAACAAGAAAATAAATAAATTATTTTTTAAAAAGGATGGTATAGGAGGGGATAGACTATTTTAAGGGTAACAGATTTGGGTATAAATATTTTGGCAGGACCAAGGGTTGGGGGTAGCTGGACAATGGAAGGCTAGGCTAGTAATAGAGACTTATGCCTATGTCCTTAGGCAAATACCTCATGTAGAAAGATTCAAGGAGAGCTCCACAGGCTTCCCAGAGTCTGTACCTCATCATTAAGACAAACAACATCATTAAAATAAATGGTAAAATGTATTCCTAAAGATTAAGTAGTCTTGTACGAGAAACTGGAGACACTAGGGACATAGTCAGGTTTTGCAACCTGAACTACCAACTGGAGAATAGGGTATTCAGAAGAGAAAGATAGATTTCAGAAGTAACTGGCTGACAAGAATGTTTCTGAGGATTGGATTTGGATTTCTGGATCATGACTTAAAATATAGAAATAATAATTTTTTTTCTTGGTCAGAGATTTAATGAACATAAGAAGAGTGTGTGTATACGTATGTATATATGTGTATATGTACATATGTATGTATGACACATAAACATATGGAATGTTTTTTTTTGTGAAAGCTTGTGATTTTTATCTGAGGGCCTTTAAATTGCAAAATTTGCTTAAAATCCCAATATCTCAGACCAGAAGTGTTAAACACTGCTGGTTGGAGACATGGAGCCCACAACACTTTGGAATACAGCTAGTAACAGACTGAAGTGCATATGGGAACTATTAAACCAAATAAACAATAATACAACTATATTTGTACTTGTATGGCAATATTATATATATATATATATACATATACATATATATATATATATATAATTATAGCATACTATATATAATATATGTTTAAAAACTAAGTCCTTACATAGCTCAAAGGGAACCTTGTGAATACATTGGTAATCTCATTTCTATTTGAGTTTGACATCACTATCCAGGCCACTCTCAAGAGCTACAAGTTGAAGAGCAACTGTCAATAAGCCTTGGTAGAGTACATTTCTCATTAGAGGTTCTGTGAATAAGATGAAATCATTAGTTTGTTTAAAAATAAAAGAAAAAAAGTAATTGCATTCATAGGTATCACTGAGATTTGGTAAGATGGAATTCATGACCCAAATATTGCTTTACAAGAGTATATACAATTATACCAAAGAAACAGAATAGATGAAAGAGTTGGTGCAACAGCCTATGAGGAAATCCAGGAACACAAAAAAGAATATATGTTGGAGAGCATTGGGATGACAAAGAATGGAGGTAGAAACAGAAACATAATGTCTGAGGACTATAGTTACATATCATATAAAGAGAAGCAATGAGATGTAGAGTTTGGGAAAACAGGTTAAAAAAATCTTAGCACGGATTCATGATATTATAGTTATGAAGCACCTCATCCACCTAGATGTAAAGGAACACTGGGGACAATGTCCTGATGATTGCCAGAGGGGGTTAGTGTCTCCCCTTTTCTCCCCTTGAGTCCCTGGAGAATATAATTGATAAGATTGTTTTCTCCCAATAGTGTAAGGAAGAGGAGAATTAAAATTGTGTGAGAGGTAAAAAATGTGGGTAAGTATACTGAAAAATAGTTGTTGGCAAGTGTGCTGAAGTCTGCTGGTATAGTAGGGAAGAGAATGGTGTGTGGAAGAAGTCTGTCACCTGGTCCAGTTGACTCAGCTTCTGCTCCCAAGAAGTCAAGCCATGATAAAACAGCCTCCAAATCTAAGAATGTCAATTATGGAGGTGACTAGGGGGAGAATGAGAAAGAATGCTCCTTTATTCTGAGGCTCTGGGAAGAGACTGTGGCCATGGAAGACAATGGTTAAACTTTTATCTCCCCATATCTTACATTACTCTGGATCTCAAATTGAGCCTCTGCCCTCCAAGTTTATGAGACCTTATCATATATCCTTCTCTAGGCCCTCACAACTCTTGGTGTTGCCCATTATTTTTGCCTTAAATTTCATCCCCTTAAAACTTTTTGGTCTTTTTCTCCACCTTGTAAGTCAAACTCTTTTATATGTTGTCTTCCAAAGTATGAGTCTCTTGAAAGCAAAAATTGCTTGACATGTAGCAAGCACTTAATAAAAAAATTATCATTGAAACTTTCATTTCATTAAAAAAATAATTGTATACTTTCTGTGACTTGTCACATGTTCCCAAAAAATTCAGTTTCTCTAAGATATTGTTCAATGTGTGTGTATGTCCTTAGGGGAAGGAATTAACAACAACCAAATAAGGCCATTATGCACACAGAGAAAGTCTCTCTCTTTCAAATTGCTAGGATTGGCAGATGAGGCCTGGAAACAAACCAAAAATATTTTATTTAAATGTCTTATGGTTTCTCAAAGTAGGAAAGAGGTTAAATGAATAAGGACTATCCTAGATCCTGTTGGACAAATATGGGTCAGCAATGGAATGAGCCTTGGTAAGAGAGCCCCAAGCCCCATGGCTGCAGGGGCCAGAGAAAGGAAGTAGCTAATACTTTTTTTTTCCAATTGAACACTTCTCTCTCCAATTATCATTTCATCTACACCTGTTGATGTTTTCTCAAAAGCAGAGTGACTGATAAATTTAGAATAAGTCTTGATAATAATTTCATTCAATAAAATGTAGCCAAAAGAACAAAAGGAATTAATTATTATTGCGGCTGTGATTCTAACCAGTGAGAAGAACTGATTGTTGAAATAAGAAATAATTGGAACCTGGGAGGCAAGTAATTATTCTGTCATAAAGTTCATTATATACCAACTAATCAATAGAATTTGTCGAGTGATCAGGGAATAGTTTCACATGTATACTTGATGCTAAATGAGCAAATTTCAAAAAGTTCATAGAAACAATTCACATGGTTCAATGGGTGAATACTCTGCAGGCTAAGTCAGACCAAGAGGCACGATAAAACTTTCGAAAATGAAAATTTTAAGCCACAAATAAAAGTCATCTCAATCTGAGTTTAAAATACGCAGAAGATAAAAGAAGGAAAATGACTAATATTACAGTTTTAATAAAGAATATAACCGGAGCATTAAAGCATTATTGAGTTCTAAGGACAATATAAAACAAATTAAAAGATATATTATTGTATAAGATAAATGAAAGGCTTAGGATGACTGACATGATCATAGTGGATGAGAGTAAAAAAAACCAAACTACTCAGCTCTTATTTTGTTTGTTTTCTCTCTCAAAGAAAGTTTTTGGCCAGGAAAGGATATATCAAAAATGGTTGTCACAAAGTTGAAATTTAAGACAAGTGTGAGGGTATAGTGTGAGAGTTCCTAAAGATCATCACTTTCTAAAGATGATTACTTGGGTTTAAGTCATTAGGTCTGAACAGAATATATACTGTGGGGATAGAAATGCCAAGTGGGACTGGTGACCACAGAGGGTGGTCTGTGAGCGTTGAAAGATAATTGGTGTAAGTTTTAATATTGTCCATGTAGTTTATGTGTGTGGGTTTGCCAAAATGTGAATTATAATGGGGAGAATATACATACATACATATAAACACATATATACATATACATACATACACACACATATAATTCAAATCACAACCACCTCACTTCCAAACTTCTAAACTTCCATTTCCATTTGGAGAGGAATAGGTATTCAAGCCTGATTCATTGTGTTTTGCTCAGAGATTGGTTAACACGTGAGAATTATATCTATCTATCCTCCTCCCCTAAATATTTCTAGTCTCAGGGAAATTATTTTCAGCTTTTAGCTACTCTTCTGGTCACTATTTGTCAATGGGGAAGGAATATCCCAAAATATATCTGAAAGTTTGTCCATTTGGTGTAAGAAACCACAAATATTGAACTGTGAATTATATCTATTTATCTAAGATGATAGCAAACAGAAATCAGAAAAATTACATCTGTTAGTATCTACCAAAAGAAAAAAACAATAATCAACTTTCATGGGAAGAGGGGGGAGAGAGACACAGAGAGAGAGAGAGAAAAAAAAAACAGAGAGACAGAGACCAAGACCCAAGGGGAAATTCCATATATTCTTTAGTGTATCAAATTGGAAACAATTGAGGGGTCAATTAGCTTCTTCCAAAATCCTCTCCACTTTTAGGGACATATCTGTGAATAGAACTCACCAAATTAATAACTTTCTTTTTCCCAAGCTAGAACCAACTCTGCTACTCACACATGCATGTAGTATCCAATAATTATTCCCTCCACCAATGAGGATGGTCTTATGCAAATGTATGGCCAGAGACAAAAGGTTTATTTGGAATCACAGAAGTGTAAAATGCTGTGAAGCTCAAAGCTTATTCTGATATTAAAAAAAGATGATGTATTCTGTAAAGTACAAGCCAGTGAATGTGACTGTTATTACTGGCAACATTCTAGAACACTTGAGAGTATAAAGAGAGTGAAACAATGCTCAACTATATATAGTTCTATTAAAATAGCTCATACCAAATGAACTTCAATTGGTATTTTCATAAGATAACTAATTCAGAGAGATGCCCAAGACAAAATAGGCCTATATTTCAACAAATTAATTGAAGACTTTTCTTATGCTATAGTGCTAGACATAATGGAAAGACAAAGGTGTAATGGTAATAGAGATTTGAAGATATTCCATGCCCTTTGTAAGTGAACAAGTACTTAGCATCTTATTTCAAGTTCATAATTGCATCAAGTATTAAGATCCAGATTGTGAATCTCACAGTGGAAGGAAGAAGCTGATGGAACAGGGAGGAGAGGAACGAGGAGGAGCTAATACCATATATGTGGAAAAGCCCGAACTAGAGAGCCAGAATTGTTGATAGAGAGAGAGAACTGCTTGGATCCTGAGAACTTCTGAGAACCACTATGAATTGAGAACAGAATAGAGAAAAGAACTTGTGGTAGCAGAACAAAAAAATGAGAAGAGAACTGAGAACTGAGAAGAACTGAAAAATTAGAAGAGAAGAGAACTGGGAGGAGGCATGGCTGTGGTGCCCATACTTTGTCAGTTTTGATGTTTCTTTGTCAGATTTGAAGCTGATAGAGGATGTTGCTGTTGTTACAGAAGCCCTGGGATCTTACTGCTGGTTCAGAAGCCCTGAAAGACAATTTTCTTGTTGTATGTTTACAGAAATCCTGGAGGAGGGTCTTACTGACATTTTCAAAGGTCCTGAGACTATACTGATGATTTTCGTTGATTTCTCAGACCTTAGTGTTGGGTCTATGTTGATTTCACAGGCAGAAAGTGAATTGATGAAGATGTTTCCAATGTGAATGAATGTTATTGTGGCTTTTGTTAAGCTTTGTCTTCCCACAGAAACTGTGAAGGACTTGAGGTGGACCAGACACTGAGCTTCAACATGGATCAGGAACTACACAAGGAGCTGGACAAGGAATTGAGAGCTGTCTGCCTTTGAACTCAGGTGACAGTTGGGTAGGAGCTGGGACTGTGGAAGAGCCTGCCTCAAGTCAAGATGAAAATATACCTTTCCTTGGGTATTTAATGCAAACTGAGAAGATCATGATTTACTGTGTCCTAAGGGTCGAGAACTTTGACATTTACATTTGGATGATTGAGTTAAGGACTTCTCCAATTAAGAAGAAAAAAGAATTTTTGATTAAAGAGATTAAGACTATGCGACCCAGGGATGGAGGACTTTGACCTTTGTATTTTGTGTCCATTAAGGAGATAAACCTTCTTAAGGATGATTGAATTAAGGATTTACTAAATAATTGAGCTACTAAATGAATGCACTTTGTTTAAAACAATGTGGCCACTTTGGTGAAAACTATGTGGCCATTTTAGTGATAAGTTGTTATGTCATAACATTGTGAATGCTATACTTTGATTTCTGTGAATGCTTTGCTTTAATTTACTGATGAAAAAACAGAGAGTTCACTATACTGTGTAATCAGAACCTTGAAACTGTTCACAGTAGCAGTCCTCTGGAAAGCTACTTGTGCATGGCTTTACAGTAGGCAATGTGATAGTATGGTTATGAGGGATCAGATATGCTTGAATGGAGCCCAATAGTACTAACTAATGGGTCAAGGTCAACTTGGAGAGAGATTCTTATTAGACTATCTTGACCCTGTGAAGTTCATATGTTTTTTGCCAATACTGTGGGGATATACATACAGAAGGCATGATTTTTTTTTCAAATTTGATATTGAAATTAAGTTTGAAATTAATATTGTTAATTATTAAATTAATCTGTTGGATAATGCAGTTTGTCCAAAAGAACTTGTTAGCATAGATTGATGAGTTGAATCAAGTAATGTGAAAGTTAATAGAAATAAATGTGAAGTTATGTAGTTATGTTGAAAAAACATCTGTTTCAGAAGTAGAAGATGTTTTTTCTTTCTCTCTGTTGATTCTTCCCATGAAGGGGCCACTTTTTCTTTGCTGGTACCATGTTTGCCCTCAGACTCCTCATGAAGCCTAAAATCATCAAGAAGAGGACCAAGAAGTTCATCTGTCACCACTCAGACAGATGTCAAGATCAAGTGGGAATGGCATAAACCAAAAGATAATTCTATAGTCAGATCTTGATGTCTAAAATTGCTTATGGAAGCAATAAGAAGACAAAATACATGTTACCAACAAGTGGATTCAGGAAGTTTTTGGTGCACAATGTCGAAGAGCTAGACATGCTCCTGATGGCAACAAATCTTACTGTGCTGAGATTGTTCACAAAGTTTCCTCTCAGAAAGTCATTGTAGAGAGCAACTCAGCTAGCTATCAAGATCACTAATCCAAATGCTAGACTGAGGAGTCACGAAAATGAGCAAAAAGCCTTGCACATTTTAATTTGTTAAATAAACCATCAAACTACAGGGAAAAAAGAGTAAAAGATATTGATGATATGGCTAGCTAGTTTATCTGAAAAAAGACCTGCAGGTCTAATAAGACTGAGCTCAGTTAGTATATATATTATGATGTGACATTGTAAAGTCAAGCATGAGCAGCTTTTCAGAGGACTGCTGCTGTAAACAGCTTTCAAGGTTCTGATTACATATTATAGCAAACTCTCTGTTTATTCAATAACAAATCAGAGCAAAACATTTACAGAAAATCAAAATACAGCATTTACAATGTTACAACTTATCCCAGAAAATCAAAACACAGCATTTACCCTGTCACAACTCAACAACTTATCACTAAAATGGCCACATAGTTTCCACCAAAGTGGTCACATAGTTTTAAACAAAGTACATTCATTTAGTCAATCACAAAATCCTTAATTCAATCACAAAGTACAAAAGTCAAAGTTGTCCACATCTAGGTCACAGTAAATCATAATCTTCTCAGTCAGTACACAGTATCCAAGTAAAACCTTCTTTCAGTTTGACTCAAGGCTGGTTCTCAGCTTCCATGGTTCTTCTTACATGGTCCCTGCTCTGTCACCTGGGTTCAAAGGCAGGAAACTCCCAGTTCCTTGTCTATCTCCTTTTCCAGTTCTTTGTCCAGTTCCTGTTCCATATTGAAGTTCACAGTGTCCAGTCCACCTCACGTCCTTCACAGTTCCTGTTTCTGGGAAGACAAAGCTTGACAGAACCACAATAATATTTACACATTGCTAGCACCATCATCAATTCGCTATCTGCCAGTGAAATCAACTCAGACTCACCAACAAGGTCTGAGAATTCAACACAAATCATCAACATAGTAATCAACACAGACCCACAAACAAGGTCCAAAGGTCAGCACAAATCAATGGTAAATGGATTTTTACCAAGACCTCCAAAACCCACCTCCAGGACTTCTGTAAACATACAACCAGAAAATCCTCTTTCAGGTCTTCCAGTAAGATGCCAGGGCTTCTGTACAAAGTATCCCAAACAAACATTAACACAGACAGAGCAGACAGAGTGCCAGGATACCACAAGTTTTCTGCTTCTTTACTCTGCCACCACAAGAGTCCTCTTCTCAGTTCTGCTGTCCCTAGTCTGGGACTCTCCTTATGTATGGTCATTAGCTCCTCCCCTTCCTGTTGCAGGTGTTCATGAGTTCTTGGGTGCACAAGTTGTGGGGTTCATATGTTCTGTTTCTTAACAGACTTGACATAAGGCTCAAAAGAAACTTGAATTGAAACAAGGTGTTAATTCAATAACTGAAACAAGGTGTGAACTACTTCTGTGCTTGACTTTACAGACATCTAAAAACAAACAAACAAGCAAACATAATGCTATCCTGGGCTGCATTTAAAATGGAATAGTGAGTAAAATCCACTGATGGTCATAGCATCCATACTGTACTCTTATCAGATCATAACTTGAGTACCTGTAAAGCCAATCAGCAGTAGATTCCTGAGAGAATGCTACTGTGAAGAGCTTTTAAGATTCAGATTACACAATATTAGTGAACACTCTGTTTATTCCATTCCAAATCTTTATTCAGTACAATGTTCACAGTTTCAACAGTTCACAATATTATATACAATCTTCAGAACAAGAAAAGTCTCTATATTATATCTTATTTCAGAAAGACACAATATTTAGAACAAGGAACAAAAGAAGAATCAGCTGGTTTCCCTAAGGGAGAAACCAGCTTAACACTTAAAGAGTCAATCAATCTAACCAGAGATCCAATCACTCACATAACAAAGGAATGACCTAGTTTCCCTACAAGGGAGTTGATTCAATGAACATTTCACAATAT
>JAQQSW010011100.1:0-12839 GCA_028646575.1 Pseudocheirus occidentalis
GAGGTTGTTAGCACAATAAACCCAAACTGATGGGATGGCAGCAGATTATTTTGCCACTTTTCCAGATCTTTCAATTGAACATCAAATCTGGGGTTGATTACACCACACTTGTTTAATCGGCCTGTGAGATTCACAACAATTTTTCCTGCTCTGTGATCATCAATGATCTCAAATTCGCCAATATAACCATGCTTCATCATCACAGTTAAGAACTGGACAATTACTTTGAAGCATGGCCTAATGAGAACCTGGCATTTTCCTCGCTTTTCAGCATTGTTGATGCTTTTGAGAGCATCTGCCAGGACATTCATGCGCGCCATGTTGGCAGCGCTGCAAGATGGCGGAAAGAATATGACACATTCTTAACAAATATTCCACTCTATCCATGCCAGTTATTATTATTTTAAAGTTAAAGAACTTCAAGATGGCTCTCCCCAGTTTCCCTCTTAAACAACAATAAATCAAGCCTCTAAAAGAATTCTGGAGTGACAGAATCTTCAAAAAGATGGAGTGAAACAATTTTCCAGGTCCAAATAACTGAGAAGGACTTTAGGAAAGGTCTATCTCGCTTGGGTGAAAGGGGAGCCCAACCCAGAGTCGGCAGTATCCAGGCAAGCTGGTAGGAAGCTCTTAGCCCCAATATAAATCAGTGCCCTAAGCCTTGGGGTTCTGGCTCAGCAGGCAGGCCACTGGTACAGCAGGTTCACTGTGAGGCCTTCATCCCCAGTGCAATAGGCAAACTGTCAGCCCTGGAACCCAAGGCACAACGGGAATGAAAGACTGGGCCACCCTAGCACAGTAGGCAAACTTCCAGCCCCAGACGCCCTGGTGCAGAAAGCAAGGGACCAGGCCCCTGGCCATCAGGGCAAGAAGTTTGGGGCAGTGCCCCCTGTACCCCAGGAGCACAGCTCAACTTTTTAAAATGAGCAAAAAACAAATAAGGATCCTGACTACAGAAAGCTGCTATGGTAATAGGGAAGATCAACGCGCAAACTCTGAAAAAGACAACAATATCAAAATGCCTACATTGCAAAGGCTCCAGGAGAAATATCAGCTGGTCTCCTGTCAGGGTCACTTTCCCTGATTGCAGCGGCAGCTGGTTACTTACCTCAATTGAGAAGGTGCCAGCACATTCTCACGTACAGAAGAATCTGGCTCAAAGGTGTCAACAGAGAAATTTTATTGAGTCTTCTCCATGGTGAAGCTTTACAGCCAGATCTCAAAACCCTTCTCTCTCCTGCCCCAAAACCTGAGTCTTATATGTCACCCAGACTCACGTATGGCACATGATAAAAAACAAGGCCCGGCTGCAAGGAGCAGAATATAGCCAAACGTGGGGGTGGGAAGTTGCAGTTACAAGGGCTTCACCTGCCCCCAGGGTAAGGAGATGCTCACTGGAAAATCTGGTTTCCACACACACAGGAACTTCAAGCACTGCTGCTCCCCACAGCCCTTGAGAGAACTGGAGAGTCAAGTGTGCCGTGAACTCCATGTGACCTAGGCTTTTCCAGGGCCTCAACTCTCCCTGTGCCTCATCATAACCACCTGCAACCTGTAAGTATTTCTTAACCCTCACAGTTTCCAAAAAAATTTGCTTGGAAAAACTAAAAAAAGAATTTTAAAAATTAAGAGAGGTAGAAGAAAAATTGGTAAAAGAAATGAGTCATGAAAGAGAATTATGAAAAAAAGAGTCAATAGATTGGAAAAGGGAGTACAAAAATTTGACTGAAGAAAAAACTCCTTAGAAAATAGAAATGTTCAAATAGAAAAGGAAGTACAAAAGCTAACTGAAGAAAATAATGCCTTATAAATTAGAATTGAGCATGGAAGTCAGTGAATCTATGAGACATCAAGAATCAATCAAACAAAATCAAAAGAATGAAAAAAATAAAAGAAAATATAAAATAATTCACTAGACAAACAACTGACCTGAAAAAATAGATTCAGGAGAGATAATTTAAGAATCATGGATTATCTGAAGGCCATGATAAAAAAAGAGGCTGGACATAATCTTTCAAGAAATTATCAAGGAAAACTGCCCTAATATCCTAGAACCAGAGGTTAAAATTATTATTGAAAGAATCCACTGATCATCTTCTGAAAGAGATCCCAAAATGAAAATTCCAAGGAATATTGTAGCTAAATTCCATAACTATCAGGTCAAAAAGAAAGTAGTGAAAGGAGCCAGAAAGAAACAATTCAGATATCAAGGAGCCATAGTCAGTATTATAAGGACTTAGCAGCTCCTATATTAAAAGATCAGAACGTTTGGAATATGATATTCCAGAAGGCAAAAGAGCTTAGATTACAAGAAAGAAGCAACTACCCAGCAAAACTGAAGATAAACTTTCAGGGGAAAAAGGTGGATATTCAATGCAGTAGTGGACTTTCAAACTTTTCTGATGAAAAGACCAGAGTTGAACAGAAAATCTGATCTTCAAATACAAGGGTCAAGAGAAGCATAAAAAGGTAAAGAGGAAAGAAAAAAAAACCCATGAAATCCAATGAGGTTAAACTGTTTACATAACTACAGGGGAAGACAATCTTTATAACTTAAGAATTGTATCTCTGTTGAGGCAGTTAGAAATACACTTAGAGGGTATGGATACAAGTTGATTTTGATGTGATGATAAAAAAAATTAAGGGGTGAAAAAAGGATTGTATCGGGAGAAGAGGAAAAAGGGAGACATAACAGGGTAAATTATATCACATGAAGACGTATGAAAAACCCATTGCAGTAGAGGGAGAGAAGGGAGGAAAGTGAGCATTGTTTGAACCTTACTCTCATCAGATTTGACTCAAAGAGAGAATAACTTACACACTCAGTTGGGTAGAGAAATCTATCTGACCCTATAGGGAAATAGGAGGGGAAAGGAGAAAGAAAAGGAAGGGAAGCTGAGAGAAGGGAGGCCACATTAGGGAAGGTAGTGGTCAGAAGCAAAATATTCATGAGGAGGGACAGGATGAAAGTACAAAAAGGAGGGAAAATAGGATAGAAGCAAATACACAGTAATCATAACTGTGAATGTGAATGCGATGAACTCTCACAAAATGAAAGCAAATGGTAGAGTAGATTAAAAACCAGAATCCTACAAAATGTTGTTTACAAGAAACACACGCGAAGTAGAGAGACACAGAGTAAAGGTCAAAGGCTAGAGCAGAATGTATTATGCTTTAGTTGAAGTGAAAAAAAAACAGGGGTAGCAATCCTGATATCAAATAAAGCAAAAACAAAAATAAGTCTTATTAAAAGAGATGAGGAAGGAAACTACATCTTGCTAAAAGGCACCATAGACAATGAAGTAATATCAATACCAAACATATATACATCAAGTGGTAAAACATCCAGATTCTTAGAGGAGAAATTAAGTGAGTTACAGGAAAAATAAACAGAAAACTATACTAGTGGGGGACTTAAACCTCCCCCTTTCAGAATTAGATAACTCTAACCACAAAATAAACAAGAAAGAAGTTAAGTAAGTGAATAGAATCTTAGAAAAGTTAGGTATGGTAGAGTTGTGGAAAAAATGAATGGTGATAGAAAGGAATATGCCTTTTCCTCAGAAGTATATGGCACCTACACAAAAATTAGCCATTCACTAAGGCATAAAAAACTCACAATCCAATGCAGAAAAGCAGAAATATCAAATGCATCCTTTTCAGATCATGATGCAATAAAAAGTACATGTAATAAAGGGCCATGGGAAGATAGATTAAAAATAGATTGAGAACAAAATGATCTAATCCTAAAGAATGAGTGGGTCAAACAATAAATTATAGAAACAGTAATTTCATCAAAAAGAATGACAATAATGTGACAACATAAAAAATTTATGGAATGCAGCTGAAGCAGTACTTAGGGGAAATTTTTTTTGTCTCTAAATGCTTACATGAATAAGACAGAAAAAAGAGCAGATCAATGAATTGGGCATGCAATTTAAAAATCTAGAAAAAAAATCAAATTTAAAATCCCCAATTAAATACCAAATTAGAAATTCTGAAAAATCAAAGGAGAGATTAATAAAATTGAAAGCATGAAGTTGAGTTAATAAATAAAGCTAGGAGCTGGTTTTATGAAAAAAAACCAATAGAATAGATAAATCTTTGGTTAATTTGATTTAAAAAGAGAAGAAAAACACATTACCAGAATGAATTACCACCAAAGAAGAAGAAATTAAAGTAATAATTAGGAACTATTTTGCCCAACTAGATGCCAATAAATCTGACAATCTAAGTGAAATGATGAATATTTACAAAAATACAAATTGCCCAGATTAACAGGAGAGGAAATAAAAGATCTGAATAACCCTATTTTAGAAAAAGAAATTGAACAAGTCATTAATGATATCTAAGAAAAAATCTTCAGGGCCAGAAGGATTTACAAGTGAATTCTACCAAACATTTAAAGAACAATTAATTCCAAATGCTATACAAGCTATTTGAGAAAAAAGGCTAAGAAGGAGTCCTACCAAATTCCTTTTATCATATAAATATGATGCTGATACCTAAATCAGGAAGAGGCAAAACAGAGAAAGAAAATTATAGACCAATTTCCCTAATAATATTGATGCAAAAATTTTAAATAAAATATTAACAAAGAGATAATAGCAATTTATCATGAGAATAATACACAATGACCAGATGGGATTTATACCAGGAATGTAGGGTTGGTTCAGTATTAGAAAAACTATTAGCATAATTGACCATATTAACAACAAAACTATCAGAAATTATATGATTATCTCAATAGATGTAGAAAAAAACTTTTGAAAAAATACAGCACCCATTCCATTTTACAAACAGTAGAGAGTACAGGAATAAGTGGAGCTTTCCTTAAAATAAGTAGTATCTATCTCAAGTCATCAGCAAGCATTATCTGTAATATGGATAAATTAGAAGGCTTCCAAATAATATCAAGAGTGAAACAAGGATGCCCATTATCACCACTATTATTCAATAATGTACTAGAAATGTTAGCTTTAACAATAAGAGAAGAAAAAAATTGAAGAAATTAGACTAGGAAATGAGGAAACAAAACTATCATCTTTGTAGAAGATGTGATGATATTTGAGAATATGATGATATTAGAGAATCCCAGAGAATCAGCTAAAAAACTTTTGAAATAATTAACAACTTTAGCAAAATTTCAGGATATAAAATGAACCCACATAAATCATCAGTGTTTCTATATATCACCAACAAAGCTCAGCAAGAAGAAAGAGAAAGAAAAATTCCATTTAAAATAACTGTAGACAATATAAAGTACATTGGAATCTACTTGTCAAGACAAACCCAGGAACTACTATGAACAAAATGGCAAAAAAAAAAAACCTTTTCAAACGAATCTAAATAGATCTAAATAATTGGAAAACTAGCAATTGCTCATGGGTTGACCAAGCTACTGTAATAAAAATGATGATTCTACCTAAATTAATTTACTTATTCAGTGACATACCAATCAAACTACCAAAAAATTATAGAACTGGAAAAAATAATACCAAAATTCATCTGAAAGACAAAAGTCAAGCATATCAAGGGAATTAATAAAAAAAAATTCAAAGGAAGGTGACCTGGACATACTGGATCTAAAACTATATTATAAAGCAGCAATCATCAAAACTATTTGGGACAAGTTGTGGTCTGTGAATATAACTGAATACTAATTGCTATAAGATATGATGAGCACAGATTTCAGAAAAACCTGGAAAGACTTATGTGAACTGATGCTGAGTAAAGTAAGCAGAACCAAGAGAACATTGTACACAGTAACAGCAATGTTGTGTGATGGTCAAGTATGAATGAATTAGCTCTTCTCAGAAATACCATAATCTAAGACAACTCCAAAAGATTCATGATCATAAATGCTATCCACATCCAAAGAAAGAACTATGGAGTTTGAATGCAGATTGAAGCATACTATTTTCACTGTTTTTTTTTTTATTTTTGTGGTTTTTAAAAAAATTTTTGTGACTTTTCCCTTTTGTTCTGTTTCTTCTTTCACAATATGATTCACGTAGAAATATATTTATATTATTGCATATGTATTACCTGTATCAGATTGCTTGCTATTGGGGAGGGAGAATGGGAAGAAGAGAGGAAGGAAAAATTTGGAACTCAAAATTTTATTAAAAATGAATGTTGAAAACTATCTTTACATGTAATTAAAAAATAAAATACTATTTACAAAAAAATAAAGTTGAAGGGCTGGAGCCAAAATGGCAGCATAGAAGCAGGAAATCTCCATGAGCTCCCCCTGAAACCACCTCAAATACCTATAAAATATGACTCTAAGAAAATTTTAGAGCTACAGAACCTACAAAATGACAGAGAGAAATAAATTTCACGCCGAAGGCAACCCAGCAGGCTTTCAGGAAGGGTCTGTCACAGCCCATTGGGAGCTGAGCCCAGCCCCACGTGAGCCTGTAGTTTTAGCCCCAGGGTAGCCCCAACCAGCAGCAGCTGGAGCGGACTTCTGAAGAGTAGGTCACCACCAGCAGTGGTGGTTTCCAGAATTATCAACCCATAAATACCAAAGATAAAGTAAAAAATCAGTGTGAAATTCTGTTAAAACTGGGAAGAGGGGGAAGAGTAGCACGGTCTGACCCCTGCCCCCAGAGTGAGAAGTGGTGGAGGCATGGCAGCTGTGCAGCCACTGTCCTGTGGCTCCTTCAGAGCTCCTGGCTTGTGGATCATAGGGGACCAAGTGGCCATTCAGAGGGTAATTGTTCTTGCTTTAAACTGTTTGGACCTGGATCACTGTCTTGGGTGGAGGTCCTAGGGTATGTGACCAGTGGGCCAGAGCTGCAGAGAGGGCACCCAAACAATAGCTCTGGGCAAAGCTCTCCTTCTGGAAGCAGAGTTCTACTGTTGCAAAAACTCAAAAGTCAAGTAATTGAGTGGCAACATGAGCAAGCAAAGGAAGCAAAGCAAGTACAGCAATCAAACCTTAGTTTCCTTTTTTTGAGGAAAAAAAAGATCAAAGCGTGGAATGGGAGGAAGACAATGAAGTCAAAACTTCTATACCAAAAGCTTCTAAGAAAAATATAAACTGGTTACAGGCCATGGAGGAGCTCGAAAAGGATTTGGAAAATCAAGTAGGAGAAGTGGAGGAAAAATTGGGAAGAGAAATGAGAATGATGCAAGAAACTCATGAAAAGAGAGTCAACAACCTGACTGAAGAAAATAACACCTTAAAAATAGATTAACTCAAATGGCAAAAGAGGCCCAAAAAAGCCAATAAGGAGAATGCCTTAAAAAGTCAAATTTGCTAGATGGAAAAAGAATCTCAAAAGCTTTCTGAAGAGAATAATTCCTTCAGAATTAGATTCGAACAATTGGAAGTTAATGACTTTATGAGAAATCAAGATACTATTAAACAGATCTAAACAAATGAAAAAATAGAGAGCAATGTGAAATATCTCATTGGAAAAACCAATGACCTGGAAAATAGATCCAGAAGAGATAATTTAAAAATTATTAGACTACCTGAAAGCCATGACAAGAAAAAGGACTTAGAAATCATCCTTCAAGAAATTCTCAAGGAAAATTGCCCTGATATTTTAGAACCACAGGGAGAAATAGAAATTGAAAAAATTCATCCATCACCTCTTGAAAAAGATCCCCAAAAGAAAACTCCTAGGAATATTATAGTGAGGTTCTGGAGTTCCCAGATCAAGGAGAAAATATTATAAGCAGCTAAGGAGAAAATATTATAAGCAGCTAAGAAGAAACTATTTAAATATTGTAGAAACATAATCAGGATAACACAAGATCTAGCAGCTTCTACATTAAGAGATTGAAGGGCTTGGAATATGAAATTCCAGATGTCAAAGGAGCTAGGATTAAAACCAAGAATCACCCCAGCAAAACTGAGTATAATGTTTCAGGAGGAAATATGGTCATTCAATGAAATAGAGGACTTTCAAGCATTCTTGATGAAAAAACCAGAGTTGAATAGAAAATCTGACATTCAAATACAAGAAGCAAGAGAAGCATGAGAAGGTAAACAGGGAAAAGAAATCATAAGGAATTTATCAAAGTTGAACTATTTACATTCCTACATGGAAAAACAATAACTGTAACTTATAAAACTTTTATCAGTATGAGGATAGATGAAGGGAATATAAATGTACATATATGTATACATACATGTTATATATATGTATACATACATATACATACATTGAACAGGAAGGGATGATATTTTAAAAAATAAAATTCAGAGGTGAGAGAGGAGTATAATGAGAGGAGATAGGGAGAGACAGAGTAGGGCAAATTATCTCATATAAAAGAGGCAAATTAAAATTGTTAAAAATGGAGAGGAAGAACAGGAAAGCATAAGGGAATGGGTCAACCTTACTCTCATTGAATTTGGCCTAAGGAGGAAATAACATACACACTAAATTGGGTATCTTACCCTGAAGGAAAGTAGGAGGGAAGCAGAGAAGAAGGGAGATGATAGAAGGGAGGGCAAATTGTGGGGGAGGGCAGTTACAAGCACACACTTTTAAAAAGGGACAGGGTCAAAGTAGAAAATAGAACAAGTGGGGGATGGGATAGGATGGAGGGAATTATAGTCAGTCTTTCACTATATATCCACTATGGAAATTTTTTGTTTAACTACACATGTACAACCTTTATTGAATTGCTTATCTTCCCAGTGAGGGTGGGTGATGAGGGAAGAAGGGAAAGAATCTGGAATTCAAAGTTTTAAAATCAAATGTTTAAAAAATTATTATTATTATTTACATGCAACTGGAAATAAGATATAAGTATGGAGTTCCATCTTGCCTTACCACAAATTTGGAGGGAAGATGGGGGAGGATATAGGAGAGAGCAGATTCAGTGGGATCACTGTTTTGGGGTGGGGGTAGGGGAAAGATGGGGAGAAAATTTGTAACTTAAAATCTTGTGGAAATGAATGCTGTAAAATAAAAATTAACGTAAATTTTTTAAAAAGAGGGAATGAAACAAAAAAAAATAAAGTCAAACTTTTTAATGCAAAATATATTGGTGTAGCATCCCATCTGGCTTCTTCCTGATTGTGTGTGTGTGTGTAAGGAGTGATTAGTACAGCTTCAAGACATTCTATGAGTGCAAGCTCACGAGTAACCTCTCCTTTGGTGCCTTACATTAATAGTCCACCAATACACACAATTAGCTTAAAACAAATTCAGTTACTAAGGTGGTACAGTGAGAATAGTAGCTACAAAACCTGAGGTTTTGATCCATAAACCTGAGGTAAATCCTCCTATTGGTCACTAAATCAGTGGGAAGAGTGAAGAGTGGACACAAAATACATTGGCAGTAAGGCACATATATAAGGAGCCCATGACCAAAGCAACAACACAATTCTCTAAGAAGCTCTAATGTCCTTTCTTTTCTTGGTGGTCATGCTGCACCCTCCTGAACACAGTATTTGTAGGGTAAGTCATTCATTTGGACTCCCTGGCACACTCTTCACTGAAACTCAACTCTCCACCATTGGGGCTAATACCCTTTTGAATCCATAGTTGGTTCTCTTCTCTACTGCCAGGGAACACACTCCCTGGAGCTGCCTGCCCTTCCTATGTTCCTTGCTGGTTATATTGTCTCCTCTTGGGGGAGTAGCTCCTCTGTAAAATGCCATATCCTATGGAGAAGGCTGAGAAATGGAACGGATGGAAATCCCTTTTTTCCTCCGCTGCTCTCTGGTAGAGGGAAAGGAGGATCACAATCTACAAAGCTACTTCCTCCCTCCCTTTAAGGGCCATCAGGGTATGGTCAACCCAGCCAGCCAATATCAAGTTGCCCTTGCAATTCTATCAAAGAAACTTCACATTTCATTTAACAAGTTAACAAGGGAGTTGACATTTTGTTACAGTTCCATTAACACTTTACTATCTCATTATGCCTACTCTTTCTATCACTACTATTGGAAAAACTAGCAGAGAGAAACTAAAATCTTCCAATATGTAGAGGTGGCAGGAACATACTTGGATGCTTTCATGACTCAGTGATTTGACTAATGTGTGCATGGCCAATGTAGATTGCAAACCATGTTCTTCCAGATATCCTCCATAGAACATATATAGTGTTACCAGCTTTGTGATCTTGGGTAAGTCAATTCAGTTTCATCTATCTCAATTTCTTCTCCTGTAAAATGAGCATAATAACAGTATTTGCCTCCAATGGAGTTTATTGATTAGGGGATTGACTTGGTCAGACCTCTACTTCAGAAAATCATTTTGGCAGTGATGTGGAAGATGGTTGGAAAGAGGAGAGACTTGAGGGGAGGAGGCCAGTTAGGAGATGTGATGAAAGACTGAAGGAAAGTAGGTGCCCTGAATAATAACAGTGGGAAGGAGAAATGTTTGAGATATGTTTTGGAGGTAGAAATAACAATAATGGATATGGGGGAAGAGTCTGAGCAAGGAGGCAAAGATGATACTAAGGTTGTGATCCTGGATGACTGAAGATGGTGCTGCCCTAGACAGAAAAGGGGACATTGGGAAGAGGAATGGGTGTGGGGGAAAACTTTGTATCTTTCTAGTAATTTTCCCCAGTGTCATCTTCTCAGGTGATGCTGCTGGGGAAGGTGGGAAGTTCTGGAGTCAAGCCAAATGAAGGCATATTCCTCAAGCTAGACCCCCTAGATGTCTGGCAATGCAAACTCTCAGTAGAAAGAGAACATTCCCAAAGTGGGGCAGGAAGGAGGGGGACAGACAAAGAGACAGAAAGAATAGAATCTCTCCTATCTAAATTTCCCATAGTAGCTCACAACGACTTGGTTTTTTACTTTAGTCAAGTAATGTTCCCTTTCCCTGTCATCTACACTTTCCTCTTTCCTTGGCATCTAATGAGCTACTGTTTAGTTCAGTTTCTTCATCTGTAAAAAGAGCTGGAGAATGAAATGGTGAAACACTCCAACATCTTTGCCGAGAAGATTTAAATAGGGTCACAAAGAGTTGGATAGATGAACTGAGGGAAAGAAGGACTGAATAACAATGGAAAATGAAGGAAGAAAACAATAAGTATCTGTGGCTCTCTCTAAAGGGGCTGTTGCATAAGTATTAAATATTTTAATTACCATTTGACAGATCAGGGAAACTGAGTTTCTAAGAGATTGAGTGACTTGTCCAGAGACACACACTGCTATCATCCCACTGCAAGTCTGATGCTCCGTCAGTCAGGCCATGTTGCTTCCCAGTGTCTGTTCACGTATTTTAATTTTCTTAAAGTCTTTCAGAGTTGTGACAGAGAAGTCATTTCCCTTCTCTGGGCCTCATGTTCACCATTGGAAAATGAAGAGATTGGATCATATACCTCTAGAATACATTCCAGCTTTGAGAGTCTATGAAAAATGGCAGGGGAGGCATTGCCAAGATGACAATGGAAAGGCAGGGAATCATCTGAGCTCTCCCAAATTTCCCTCTAAATAACATTAAAATAGTGCCTCAGAATGAATTCTGTGACCAGAAAAAAAAATGCAAGCAATGTACAAGGACCCTCCTTTGATCTTGTTCACTCTTTACCCTAGCTTAAAGCTAGTTATTTATTAAGGCTTTATCCTATAACCACATCCGGAGGCACAAATAAACAAGACTACCTGTCTTCCTGATTATCTACCCTATTAACTCATTAGTTATTTATTAGGGCTACATCATAAGATCATGTCCAGAGGCATTAACCAACAAGACTACACATCCTCCTGATTATCTGCCTTGTAACTTTACAGAAGTTTGTATAGAAGAGGGGAACATTCCGTTAGTGGGGCTAGAAGACCTCTGGAAGTTCTCTACAGGGGTCAGAAAACTTGTCAGAAGGCAATTACAGGAGATCCTTTGATGGTACTGGGTACAGGATTCTGTTGCATTACCTACACTTGGTTCTAGATCACAGCCTCAGAGCAAGGACTAGGGACAGTCTCAGAGCACTAGCAGGAGCAGGTCACATTTTCAGGGTTGAAAAGAATGCTTGTGGTAACTAAAAGACCAGAGCATAGGTCAGGAGAACATTGACCACACCTCTCCTTAGATCATACTCTCTTGGAAATATTAAAAACTTACAGACCCTCCCAGAACTAGATCTGAATATAACACAAAAGATCTGAAGCTTAGGACAATGATCTCTGCACCTCAGGACCAGGGTCCAACTTTAACTAAAGTTAAAAGAAAAAAAGAGACTGAAAAATGAGTAAACATAAAAAAAACCTAGCCACAGAAATTTACTATGGTGACAAGGAAAATCAAAACAAACTCAGAAGAGAGCAACAAGATCAAAGCAGCTATATGCAAAGCCTAAAAGAAAAATGTGAATTGGTCTCAGGTCCTGGAAGGATTCAAAGGAGGATTTTAAAAATCAAATAAGAGAGAGAGAGGAAAAAATAGAGAAAATTAATGAAAATTATGTAAGAAAGAAGCAACAACTTGGTAAAGGAGGCACAAAAGATACTAAAGAAAATAACAGGCTGATACTGTAAATAATCTGGAGAAGCAAGGAACAGTTTACCTGTCAGATTTATGGCGCAGGGAAGACTTTATGACTAAAGAAGAGTTGAAGAGCATTATAAAATGCAAAATAGATAATCTTGATTACATCAAATTGAAAAGTTTCTGTACAAACAAAGCCAATGTAACCAAGATTAAGAGGGAAGTGGGAAATTGGGAAAGAATATTTACAACTAGTGTCTCTGATAAAGGCCTCATTTCTAAAATACACAGGGAATTAAATAAAATTTACAAGAATGCCAGTCATTCCCCAATTGGTAAGTGGTCAAAGGATATGAACAGGCAATTTACAGAGGTAGAAATTAAAGATATATTTAAGCACATGGAAAAATACTCTAAATCACTATTGAT
>JAQQSW010011101.1:0-12839 GCA_028646575.1 Pseudocheirus occidentalis
CTTAAATCCCTTAAGGGAAAGATAAGTATATTCTATATCTTTAGTAGCCCTGTTGAGTAGAGGACTTTCTATAAAACGGTTTTAAAGAATGCTTGCAAAATGAAGTCAAACTTCATAGTTAAAGACTCTACTAAATGATTGTTTGGACAGGTGTAGAACTGAATTCCACTTTTGTTTGAAGAAAGAAGAGTTTACTGTAGGCATTAACAGCACCCAGGACTACAAGAAGAGTGTTTAGGCCCAGGTAGGGAACCTTTGGCCTTGAGGCCACATGTGGCCCTCTAGATCCTCAAGGGAGGCCCTTTGACAGAATCCAAACTTTATTGAACAGATTAGGCTATTGAAGAACCCACACCTTAATTAACACATAAATAACTACTCTGCTAATAACAAATGATTTTCATTCAGGGATGTCATATATCTGGTTCAACTCCTTTCTCTTACAAATATGGAATCTGGAAATCCAAGAGGCTTGGTAACTTGCATATCACAATACAATCTGTAAGGAAGAAAGCAATGATATGAACCAAGGTACTAATTCCTATTGCAGCCTTTTCCCCATGTCAAACAATCATTAATCACCTCTACCAAGTGCTAGGCATTAATACCAAACTATGAGGGGAAAAAAATGACAAAATTAAAGTCTCAAGGAGATTACATACTATTAGGGACGTCAGCATGCAAGCATACAAAAACATGCAAAATAAGTCAATCACATTTCTTTTTTTTTATTTAAAAAATTTTAATTTAAAAAACTGATTCATTTATTTTCTAATTCAGATTTCTCTAATTTAGACTGGCCTAACCTTTCTGCGATTTAGTTTCTATATCTGTAAAAATGAGGTGACCCACAAGCCCTCTCTCTTCTCCTTGGAACTTTCAATGATATAGAGGGTAGGGTGACTGATTTACTCAACCCCATCCTACTTAAGAAAAAGCTCTGACCTTGTCCCAACTTCCCCTCCCCCATGCTGTTCAGTCATTAACATTATATTACATATCTAATATTATATGCTATTTCATAACTCAAATATTTACCTTCTAAGGTAACTTTTAAGAGGATAGGGCTTAGAGATAGAGATAAATACACATTTTGGCAAAGAATCCATTCTCTGACACTCTATGGGGGTGTTACAAATTGGGGATTGACTCAGATTAATTTTTTTCTTTCTTTCCATTTTTCCCCCTGCTTGGGAGTTTAAATTAAATCCTACACTTAAGTTTTAATTTTTTTCTTCTTTCATTTGGCTTCCTTTGAAGTAGGATTGCTCACATTATTATTCAAACATGAAATTTTAAAAATCATTCCTTTTAAGCATTTTTATCACAAAAAGTATCATTATGATCTATGCCTCAGAGACACCATTGGTTTTGTAAGTTCTATAACCTGGTGATAACTGTTGCTGTTATTGAAGAGGGTACCCAAAGAGGGTTAGGGCTGCCTGAGACACCAAAATACCAACATGCCAGGTCCTGTGGAAAGAATTCCACTCAAGCCTTCTCAGCCAAAGAAAAAATAAAGTTTATTGAAAGTTCAAGTTTGCCATATGGGGTAGACTCTTAAGGAGCCAGTCTATGCTAAGATGTTCTATGGAGCTTTCACACAGAACAAGTCTGTGCTAAGCTATCCTATGGGTGCTCTCACAGATCAAGTCTTGGCTAGGCCATTTCACAGCGGTCTCATGTAGATGGAGGGAAGATGGGGTCTTATATACAGAAGAATCTAGTCGTGGTTCAGAGGAAGAGCCTGGGGAGGGTCTTCAGGAGGAGTCAATGAGGTCAGACTCCAGTAGTTTGGGAAGGGACTTCAGGTGGAATTAATGAGGTCAATGCAAGAGTGGATTGATGTTTTGATAGGCTCAAGGGTGAGAAGCAGATGGACAAGGGAGGGCCAGGCTAGTAACAGGTTTGGGCCCAGCCACAATGAAATACTTATGGCCTCTGCAAATGCCTCCTGAAGATTCAATCAGACTTCAAGGGGTTTCCCAGAGCATGTACCTCAAAGATTCAAGGAGAGCTCAAAAGGGGGGGGGGGCAGAGCCTACGCCTCGTCATTATGATCATTTCTCATTGGATTTGCAGTATAGGAAGTGGTCAAGAGATTTGGTCAATTTTCATATTGCTCTTGGTTGATTGGGTAAATACTTGCATTTTGGAAAAATACCATGAAGATATGAGAATGGTATTTGAGAAAATAATTTCAATTTATGGAGGTTGATATTCATAAGGGAGTACTGATATGGAAAAGAAAATGTATTTAATGAGGATGTTATAATAAACTTTATGAAGATCAAAATAAGAGAATTGGGAGGCTATAGATAAAGTATATATGGGAATGAGACCAAAAGAATCCACTAAAGATGCACTTTGTGAATTGTTGGTCATTCAAACATTCAAGAATATCTGAAAAAAATACAAATGGTATGGTACAGTAGCTTATTAGACGTTAGACAACAATCTCAAAAGAAATTTTGAAAATACAGTAGACTTTCCTTAATATAGTCCAAATGATGAGGTGCAGGTTTTGGGAGCCCCCTTGAGCTTTCCTTGAATCTTCCCACTTAAGGCATTTGCCTGAGGCCATGGGCCTTAAGTTGTGGCTCTGCCCAAGTCTTTAGCCCTCCTCTCTCCAACAATTTTTCCCCCTTGAGCCTCTTGTCCCACCCTTGAACTGGCCTAGCCCACCATTGTCCAATGTCTCCAGGTAACCTCCTGCAACTTCCCACCCTGAACCACTCATTACTGGAGTCTGACCTCATCTGACTCCTCCTGGAGATCCTTCCCGAACTCCTCCTCCAGACCACCCCAAGATTCCTCCCACAACCTTTTTGTATATAAGACCCCATCTTGATTCCATGTGGTGTGAGAGTACCATAGAAAGACCTAGCACAGACTTGCTCTGGCCTGCTTGCCCAATGTAAGCATCACAGATAACTAGGCTCTTTTAAAGAGTCTACTCAACATGGCAAAGTTTTAATGAAACTTTAATAAACTTTACTTTTCTTTGGCTGAGAAGAGTTGAGTCAAATTCATTTGACAGGACCCAGCGTGTTGATATTGTGGTGTCTCCAGAGCTACCCTAACCCTTACCACATCACAACTAATCAGTAACTGAGAGTTAATACAGCTTTTTAAAGTTTTAACCAATAAATCAATCAAGAAGTTCTAATTAAGTACCTACTATGTAAGAAGCACTATGCTAAGTACTGAGAATACAAAGACAAAAATGACATTGTCTCTGCATTCACTTAATATACATCAGGTGGAGGGGAGGGGGGCAGAGGAATAAATGGCAACATTTTCAGATAAATATTTTATCTCTTTAAGAGAAGAAAATGAAGTCAGACACGTTAGTGCTAATTTACAAAAAATAACTGGTAACCTGTTTAGTTAGTAATCACTCTGCTCTGCTCACTCTGTGAGCACACTAGTAGAAATTTCTTCCTTTCCATCAAGCACTTTGCTAGATTTTTGAGATGAGGCGCCAGGGTAGAGCAGAGACAGATAACAGAACTAGACCCTACCCTCAGAGATAAGACATATATACAAATAATTATATTACATATTAGAACATAGTAATGACAATAGCTGATATTTGTACAATGGTTTAAGGTTTGAGAATCATTTTACTTTGTCTTCATGGTACCTGAAATAATAAGCCAGCCTTGAATCTAAGAATTGAGTTTAAGTCTTACCTTTGACATCAGACTTTCCCAGGGTCTCAATGCTCTAAGCAGGCCCCTAAGACTATAAGTTAGCAAAAGTGGCTGGTCTCCATTGGTTAGAGGTAATTTCCTCATTTGGGAATTGCTTCTACTAATGAAATCACAAAGCTAGTCTCTGTCCCTAACAGTATCTCAAATAGTGTTCCAACTTCCAACAACTTTGTAAAGTAAGTATCATTGCCCCCATTTAATAATAATAGTAATAGCTACATTGTGCTAAATGCTTTACAATTATTATTTTATATGATCCTCAAATTAACCCTGTGAAATAGGTGCTATTATTCCCATTTACAGATGAGGAAACTGAGGCAGAGGTTTAAGTGACTTTCCCAAGGTCACAGAGATGGTAAGGTATCTGAAGCTAGATTTGAACTTTTGTCTTCCTAACTTCAGGTCTGCACTGACCTACTGTTCTAGTAATAATACTTCATATTTATATAGTTATTTTTTTGAAAATTATTATATTTTTCCACTTACATGTGAAAATAATTTTTAACATTTGTTTTCTTAAATTTTTAATTCCAAATTCCCTCCCTCCCTCCTCTTCACCTCCTTGAGAAGGCAAGTTAATACAAATTGTTCATGTACAGTCATACAAAACATATTCCCATATTGGCTATATTAAAAAAGAAAACACATACCAAAAAGAAAAAAAGCTCAAAATAAAAGAAAGTTTTAAAGAGTATGCTTCAGGGGCGGCTTGGTGGTACAGTGAACAGAGCACCATCCCTGGAGTCAAGAGGACCTGAGTTCAAATCTGACCCAACACTTAACACTTACTACCTGTGTAACCTTGGGCAAGTCACTTAACCCCAATTGCCCTGCATTCCTCCCTCCAAAAAAAAAAAAAAGCAAAGATAATAAATAAAAATAAAAAGTATGCTTCAATCTGTATTCAGACTCCATAAGCTCTTTCTTTGGAGATGGAAAACATTTTCTGTTATAAGTCCTTTGAAATTGTCTTGGATCTTTGTGTTGCTGAGAATAGCTAAGTCCTTCACAGCTGATCATCATACAACATTACCATTACTGTGTACAATTTCTCCTGGTTCTGCTCAGTTCACTTTATATCAATTCATATTAGTCTTTCCAGGTTTTTCTGAAATGATTCTGCTCATCATTTCTTACAACACAATAGTATTTCATCACAAAAATATACCACAGCTTGTTTAGTCATTCCCCAACTGACGAGCATTCCCTCAATTTCTAATTCTTTGCCACCACAAAAAGAGCTGTTATAAATATTTTTGTATGTATAGGTCCTTTGAAAAAAATTTATTTGGGATATGGATCTAGTAATGGTATTGCTGTATCAAAGGTTACTCAGTTTTATAACCCTCTGGGCATAGTTCCAAATTTCTCTACAGAATAGTTGAATCAGCATGCAATTTCACCAAAAGTGTATTAGTGTCTCAATGTTTCCACATCCCTTCCAACCTGTATCATTTTCATTTTCTCTCATATTAAGCAATCCAATAGGTGTCAAGTAGTATCCCAGAACTGTTTTAATTTGCATTTTTCTAATCAATAATGATTTGGAATATTTTTAATATGATTAGATATGACTTTGATGTCTTTGTCTAATAACTGCCTATTCAAACCAATTGGGGAATCACTCAAATTTTTATAAATTTAACTCGGTCCTTTATATATTTGACAAATGGTTCCCTTATTAGAAAAACTTTCTATAGAAAAATTTTTCCCAAGTTTTGTACTTTCCTTCTAATCTTGGCTGTGTTGGTTTTGTTTGTGCAAAAGTTTTTTTTTTAACTTAATGTAATCAAAATTATCCATTTTATATCCCATAAAGCTGTCTCTTGTTTGGTCATACGTTTCTCTGATATCCAAAAAGCTGACAGGTAAAATATTTCATGCTCCTCTAATTTGCTCATGATATCACCTTTTATATCTGTATCAGGTACCCATTTTGACATTATCTTGGTATACAATGTTAAATGTTGGTCTATACCTAGATTTTATCAAACTGCTTTCCAGATTTCCCAGCAATGTTTGTCAATTAGTGAGATTTTGTCCCCAAAGTTTCGATATTTGTGTTTATCAAACACCATATTACTAAGGTAGCCCATGTGTATTATGCACCTAATCTATTCCACTGATCCATGACTCTATTTTTTAAAACAGTTCCAGATAGTTTTGATGATTGCTGCTGTTTTTCAGTTATTTTTCAATCTTGTCCAACTCTTTGTGACCCCATTTGGGTTTTTCTTGGCAATGATACAGGAGTGGTTTCTCATTTCCTTCTCCAGCTCTAACTGCCCTGTTTTGACGATCACTTTTTAATGCAGTTTGAGATCTGATACTTCCAGGCCACCTTCCTTCATACTTTTTTCCCTTAATTTTGATCTTTTGCTCTCCCAAATGAAATTTGTTATTATTTCTCTAGCTCTATAAAAATAAGTTTGGTGGTTTAATTGGCATGGCAGTGAGTAAATAAATTTAAATTAATTGAAGTGGAATTATAATCCTTATTATATTGATTTAACCTACCCAGGAGTGGATAGCTAGGTGCTACAGCGGACAGATTGCCAGGCATGGACTTAAGAAGACCTGTCTTTCTGAGTTCTTTTTTTTTTTTTTTTTGCTTTTTTTTGGAGGGCAGTTGGGGTTAAGTGACTTGCCCAAGGTCACACGGCTAGTTTTTTGTGTTAAGTGTCTGAGGCCGGATTTGAACTCAGGTACTCCTGACTCCAGGGCCGGTGCTCTATTCACTGTGCCACCTAGCCGCCCCATTGCCACCTAGCCGCCCCCTTTCCACCTAGCCGCCCCCTTTCTGAGTTCTAATCTGGCTTCATACATTTTCTAGTTACGTGACCTTAGGCAAGTACCTTAAACCTGTTTACCTCAGTTTTCTCATCTATAAAATGAGCTAGAGAAGGAAATGGCAAATCACTTCAATATCTTTGCTAAGAAAACCCCAAATGAGGCCACAAAGAGTTGGGCTTAAAAACAACTAAATAATAAAAACCCCACGACCATTTAACATTCCTTTAATTGTTTAAATATGACTTTATTTGTATGAAATTTTATTTGAAAGTTTCATAGTTTCTGGTTTTGTCTCGGCAAGTAGATACTCAAGTTTCATATTATCTACATATTATCTAACGTGAACTTCTCTTCCTATTTCTTGCTGCTGGACTTTGCTAGTAACACATAGAAATGCTGATGATTCACATGGGTTTACTTTGTACCTGGCAACTTTTCTAAAGTTGTTAGATATTTCAACTCATTGTTTAGGACTCTCCAAGCATACTATCATGTCATCTGCAAAAAGGGATAGCTTTGTTTCCTCGTTAGCTAGTTAAACTCCTTCAACATCCTCTCAGTGCTATAGCTAGTATTTCTTGTACAATATTAAACAATAATTTTGATAATGGGAATCCTAGTTTCATCCCTGATCTTATTGGGAAGACTTCTAGCTTATCCCCATTACAACCAATGCTTGCTAATGGTTTTAGATAGATACTACTTATCATTTTAAGGAAAGCTCCATTCCTATGCTTTATTGTTTATAAAAAGAATGTGCTGCCTTTTGTCAAAAGCTTTTTCTGCATATTTTGATATATTCATAAGATTTTTGTTTGTTATTGATATGGTCAATTATATTGATAGTTTTTCTTACATTGAACCAGCCCTGCATTCCTGATATAAATTTCACCTGGCCATAATATCTGACCTTTGTGATATATTAATGTAATCTCCTTGCTAGTATTTTGTTTTAAACCTTTTGCACCAATATTCATTACAGAAATTGGTCTATAATTTTCTCTCTTTGTTTTTGTTCTTCCTGTTTTAGGTATCAGCACTATACTTGTGCTGTAAAAGTACTTTTGAAGAACTCCTTCTTTGTCTATTTTTCCAAATAGTTTGTATAATATTGAGATTAATTGTCTTTTAAATGTTTGGTAAAATTCATCTGTGAATCCATCTGGTTCTGGGGATTTTTTCTTAGGGAGCTCATTTACGGCTTGTTCAAGCTCTTTTTTTCTAAGAGAGGGTTACTTAATTATTCTATTTTCTCTTATTTTAATCTGAGCATTTGGGGATCTCTTTCAGGAGATGCAGTGGATTCTTTCAATTTCTATTTTACCCTCTGATTCTAGAACATCACAGCAGTTTTCCTTGAAAATTTCTTGAAATATAATGTCTAGGCCCTTTTATGTTCATGGCTTTTAGGTAGCCCAGTAATACTCAAACTATCTCTCTTTGATCTGTTTTCCAGATCAGTTGGTTTTCAATGAGATATTTCACATTTTTTTCTATTTTTTTCATTTATTTGATTTTGTTTTACTGTTTCTTGATGCCTCATGAAGTCATTAGCTTCCAGTTGACCCATTCTAATTTTTAAGGAATTATTTTCTTCACTGAGCTTTTGTACTTTTTTCCCATTTGGTCAGTTCTGTTTTTTAAACTATTATTTTTGTCAGTAATTTTTGTCTCCTTTATCAAGCTGCTGACTCTCTTTTCATAATTTTTTTTGGCATCATGTCCATTTATTTTCCCAACTTTTCCTCTACCTCTCTTATTTGATTTTTAAAATCCCTTTTGAGATATTTTGGAAATTCTTTTTGGGTCCGTGGCCAAGTTACATTTTTCTTTGAAGCTTTGCCTATAACTGTTCTAATTGCATTGCCTTCTGAGTTTGTGTCTTGATCTTCCCTGTGACCATAGGACTTTCCATTTTGAAATTTGTTAATGTTTGGTCACATTTCCAGCCTATTTCTTGATTTTTAACTTTATGTTAAAGTTGGGCTCTCCTCCTTGGATAGAGGGTACATTGTACCAAGCTTCAAGCTTTTCATGCTATTGTTTTCAGGGTTATTTTAGGGACTCTTTAAGCTTCTGATTCTGTCAAGATGGTATGATATAAAAAGAGGTATGGTCACTGCTCTCCTGGTCTATGCTCTTGTCTGTGAGCAACCACAAACACTTTTTCTGCCCTGAAACTGTGACCATGACCCCTGCTCCCCTATTGCTGCAAGTGCTTTCATTCCTGATGGCCCTCAAATTGTGACTTGGACTCCTGCTCTGCTGAGGTTGTAAGTGTCAGTGTTGATTTCTGTCTCAGACCTGAGACCCCCTCCTCCTCTGGCTCCCTGTGAGTGATTACAATCACTCTGGTCTACCCTGGAACTGTGGCTCCTGAAGCTGCAAACACTAGTGTGGTAGTGTTCCTCCTTGCCCTAGACCTGAGACCCAGAATTGCATATGGGCAATGCAACAGCATCCTGTACCCAGTGCCAGCAAAAGACCCCCGTAATCTTCTCCTGCCCAGTTCTCAGACTCTCTTACCATCTGTGGACTAAGATTGCCAGAAGCCGTCCCCAGTACAGCTGCCTTGCCAGGTGCAGCCTCTGTTGCATTGCATTCCAGGCCTGACAACAACCCCATGGGACAGACCTTTCCCGCTGACCTTCTAAGTTGTTTTGGGCTGTAAAATTGTTCACCTTGACCTCTACCACTCCAGAATTCAATCTGAGGCAATGTTAGGAGGGGAATTGGGGGGTCCTCAGGTAAGTCCCTGCCTTTACTCCACCATTTTGACTCTACCCTTTCCTATAATTCTAAAGTTTACAAAATACATTAACTCATTTGATCCTCACCGAAATACTATGTGATAGTTATTACAGTTATTTTTATCCTGATTTTACAGATGGGAAAACTGGGGCCTATAGAATTTGACTTACAGTCACACTGTTAGTATCAGAAGAAAAATATAAAGCCAGGTCCCTACTGACACTAGACACGTTCTTTCCACTCTCTTATACTGTATATTGTCAACATTATCACAATATATAGCGATTGGAAAGGATTTCATTGACCACCTAAAAAATCCAAACCCCAAAAAAACTCCACTGTTACATTCCCAACAATTGGTCATCTGGTTTCTTCTTGAAGACCACCAAAAACCCCACCCCCACTTCTACAGAAAATCCATCTTTCTTTTAGACAGCTTTGCCAGGAAACTTTTCCTGACACCTAGTTTAAACTTATTTCTTTGCAACTTCCATCCATGACTCTTAGTTCTGGCCTCTAAGGTCAAATTGAACCATTGTAATTCCCCTTCCAAAGGAAAGGCCCTCAACTTGAACCCAATTTTCATGTCCTACTCTCCTCTCCCCCAAAGTCTTTTCCAGATTAAATGTGTTCAGTTCCTTCAGCCAATCTTCATGGACTCAAGCCCTTTCATCATCCTGGTGGCCATCCTTTGAACACTGCCTAGCTTATCAAGGTCCTTTTTTCCTCTTTTTCTTTTCAGAAATCTCAGCATTTATCAAGCACCTTTAGGGTGAGAGGCCTGTGCTGGGTACCATGCCAAGATACAAAAAATTAAGCAGACAAACATTTTGCCTTAAAGCCTAATATGGATTTATATAATGCAAAAAAAAATGCTGTAAAATAAAGCAACAATGACCTCTATTCTTTACTGTTCCAAGTCTTGACCAGTTGTCCTTCTCACCTAGCCCTAAGCATAATTAACATCAGTTTTTTATTAACAGGTCATCCCTTTAATGATCAGGTATCTCCGTCACTATTACTTAGTTCTCCAAAGAGAATTAACTCAACCCAAATAGATATGGGAAGTCATTTCATTAATACTTTGAAAACTTTGAAAAAAGGATAAACATTAGCTTTCAATTAATAGGCCATCCTTTTAATGACCAGGCAATTCAATTATCATTCATTAGTTCCCCACAAAGAACTTCAACTACCCAAACAGATATGTGAAACCACTTCATTAATATTATGCAAACAGAGTAACCCCTGAAGGTGATGAATTAATTACTTTTGATTTGCTGAAAGCCTATAAAATAGGAGCTAGCTATCCTTATCTTTATTACTTTGTATCCCTAATTTCCTCCTCTCAATCTGCCTGGGAATTCAGGCTGTCAGTAATTATTGTAACTTTAGTACTAATAATCAAGCCCTCCCAGAAATATCCAGCTGGGCTTTCTCTCCAGGACAAATAAATCTCATTAAGTAGTTGATTAAAGATACAACACTCAGACACATCCTCAAGAACTTTTCCTAGGTGGGAAAAGCTTCACATAGCTTGGTTTTACTTGTTTTTAGACTTGGTTTTTTACTCAAGTCTCTTCCTTTCCAAGACCAAAAACACAAAACCAAAAAATGGAGCGTCTTTTTCCTATTAAGACGGAAAACAATGAAATTCAGAATTGGATCAATTGGCCCTTTCTCTTCTTATCTCCTTCTACTTCAAAATGCTTACACCTCTTACTGGCAAGCATCCTTACAGTTGGGTTCCACATATTCAAGTCTCAGTACAATCTTTTTTGTGGTTTTTGCCTTTTTCCCTGAAAAAACGCCACTCTGCTTTTGATCCAATTGCCTTTTCCCCTGTGTGTCCAAGGAATCCTTGCCTTTCTTGCTCTGCATCACTTTGGTGAGGGTGGTACTTGCCATGATTTTTGCAGAAAGTTCTGTGGGTTTCAGGGATATTGACCAAAGGGCAGCACTGCACTTTCAACTGGGCTTCTCTGATGTCCAGGCCTTGGGGATCCCTCAGTTGAACTCTCAGAGGCAAGCTGTTGTTGGGCTGAGGATGACAAAGAGCTGAAGACCGCTGGTTTCAAAGGACTACAGCAGAAGACTCATCAGTGTCCTTTAATTGAATTTAGCTTAATATAATATTAATGTTATGTTAATACATTACATATTAATATAATGTAACTTAACTTTAATTGAATATGATAGTCTAGAAATGTGAGAAGAGTAGATAACAGTGAATTGTCATCTTCCCTCCTTTGCCCCATTTCTGGAAGCTATTTTAAGGAACCCCAAACTGGCATTAGCTTTTTGTATTAGCTTTTTGGGTGTCATTACTGTCATTGCTGATTCCTATTGATCTTAAAACCAGCTACACACTACAGATTTCTGCAGTCACTTCTCTCTAACCGCATCTCCTCCAATTTTATAATTATCAAGTTGATTTTTTATACCCAAGTAAACATTTACCCATATTGAATTTCATCTTTTTTTCAATTCAAGCCAATGCTAATGACCCAATCTTTTTGGATCCAGATTTTGTTAGCCAGTGTATTAAATATCTGTCCTAGATTTGTGTCATATGCAAAGCCGATAAATGTAGGGTCTGTGTCCTTATTCAAGCATCGATAAAAATGTTAAAAAGCCCAGGGCCAAGCAGCTAGGTGGTACAGTAGTTAGAGCACCAGGCCTGCAATAAGGAAGACCTAAATTCAGATCCAGCCTCAGGCACTTAATAGCTGTGTGACCCTGGGCAAGTTTGCCTCAGTTTTCTCATCTGTAAAATGAGCTAGAGAAGCAAATGGCAAACCCCTCCCATGTCTTCCCCAAGAAAACCATAAGTGGAGTCATGAAGAGCCAGACATAACTGAAATGACTCAGTAACAACAAAGCAAAGATCCCTGGGGTACTTACTCTGCTGAGGTTCTTCTACCATGTTGGCACTGAACCATTAGCCATGATGCTTTGAGTCTAGTGACTCAACTAGTTAGGAATCCAGCTAATTATTTCATCTTCTTATTAGTGAAATGCCTCAGTGGATAGAGCTCTGGACTAGGAGTCCAGAAAACCTCAGTTTAAATCATGCCTGAGACACTTGCTAGCTAAACAAGGAATTCAGCTCCTACCTACCTCAGTTTCCTCAACTGGTAAGTGGGGATAATGTGGCTCCTACTGCAGAGGGCTGTTGTGAGGAGCAAAGGAGCTAATATTTGTAAATCACTAGCAATTATTATTAATAATCCTCTTCAAGTCTCAATTTACTCAGATGCAAAATGAGAAATAATAATATTTGCCCTTATTTGATGGATAGATGGCCTCAGAGTCAGGACCCCTGTGTTCAAGTCCCACCAGTCACACACACACACACACACACACACACACACACAGCTGGCTGTGTGACCAACCCATGTTTTATCTATCTATATACATACATATCTATGTCTAATGGTAGCCATCTCTAAGGGGAGGGGAGGAAGAAAAAAAGAAATGTGCATGATAACTTTATTAGATATTTAAAAGGAACAGCAAGTTGTACATAACAGATTTGCAGTTTCATGGGCAATCATCTTTTTTATTATAATGTTATGG
>JAQQSW010011102.1:0-12839 GCA_028646575.1 Pseudocheirus occidentalis
AAAAAAAAACATAAAAAAAAATAAAAAAAATAAAAAAATAAAAATAATCTGGTTAGAAATAGAGTGATATATCGGTTGAATAGATTAGGTACAAATTACTTTATGGTAAATGACCTTAATCTAGTATATTATAAACACACAGATCTAAGCTTTTGGAATAAAGACTCATTATTTGACAAAAGCTTCTGGGAAAGCTGGGAAACAATAGGACAGAAACTAGGTATAGACCATATACCAAGATAAGGTCAAAATGAGTACATGATTTATGCCTAAACGGTGATACCATAAGCAAATTAAGAGAGCATGGAATAGATTATCTGTCAGATCTATGGATAAGTGAAGAATTTAGAACAAAAGTTAATATAGAGATCATTAAAAATGCTTATTTTGATCATATAAAATTTAAGTTTTTCCATAAACAAAACCAACACAACCACAATTATAAGGAAAGAAAGAAAACTAGGTAAATTTTTTTTTGTCACAAATGTCTCTGATAAAGCTTTCATTTCTCAACTATATAGAGAAGTGAGTCAAATTTATAAAAATACAAGTCATTCCCCAATAGACAAGTGGTCAAAGGCTATGAAGAGGCAGTTTTCAGACAAAGAAATTAAAGCTATCTATAGTCATAAGAAAAGATGCTCTGAGTTACTATTAATTAGAGGGATACAAATTCAAACAGTTCTGAGGTACCACCTCACATCTATCAGATTGGCTAATATGACAAAAAAGAAAACAATGGATGTTGGAAAGGACTTGGAAAAACTGAGACACTAATGTATTGTGGTTTGGTTGTTTTTGCTTTTTTTTGGAGGGCAGTTGGGGTTAAGTAACTTGCCTAAGGTCACATGGCTAGTTTTTGTGTTAAGTGTCTGAGGTCAGATTTGAACTCAGGTCCTCCTGACTCCATGGCCAGTGCTCTATTCACTGCGCCACCTAGCCGCCCCAACACTAATGTATTGTTGATGGAGTTGTGAAATGATCCAACTATTCTGGAGAACAATTTGCAACTATGGGGCTATAATACTGTGCATACAACTTTGTCCCAGCAATACCACTACACATAAAGAAAAGAGAGGGGAGAGGGAAAAGGAAAAAGGTGGGGGAAAGGACCTATTTGTACAAAAATATTTATAGCAGCTCTTTTTGTGGTGGCTAAGAACTGGAATTCAAAGAGATGTCCATCAATTGGGGAGTGGCTAAACAAACTGTGACTTATGATTGTGATGGAATATTATTCTACTATAAGAAATGACAAGCAGGATGATTTCAGAAAAACCTGGAAAGACATGAACTGATGCAAAGTGAACAAAACCAGGAGAACCTTGTATACAGTAACAGCAATATCATGTAATGAAGAAGCATGAATAACTTAGCTATTCTGAGAAATACAATGATCCAAGACAATCCCAAAGGGCTATGGATGAAGCATACTATCTGCCTCCAGAGAAAGAACTGATATTGTTTGAACACAAACTGAAGCATGCTAATTTTTACTTTCTTCCTTTTTCTTTCTTTCATTTTTTCTTTTATTTGAGTATTCTTATACAAAATGACTAATTTAGAAATGTTTTACATTATTTTATATGTGTAACCTATATCTGATTGCTTCCCATCTCAGAGAGGGGCTAGGACAGGAGGGGAGGCATAAATTTTGGAATCTGAAACTTAAAAAGACATTAAAAATTGTTTTAACATGTACTTGGAGGGGAGGAATAAAATATATATTAAAAAAGAAAAAAATTGTGACCAACCAAATAAATGAACAAATAAAAAAAAGAAAATCTCAGGAAAGGAAACAGGCAGGGGAAAAAAACAAAGTTGGGAGGAGCAAGAGATTGATAGAGACAGAAAGGGAGAGACGAGGATGGGGATGAAGGGAAGAGAATGAAAGGAGGAAAGAGAGTGGAGAGAGAGACACAGACACAGAGAGACACAGATAGAGACAGAGAGGGAGACAGAGAGGGACAGAGAGAAAGTGTTTCTAGTTCAAAGGAAGAATGAACGTACACTAACAACCTGGTTTCTCTAGAATATTTTCTTACCAGCAGTGGAGGCTAAATGCTGAAATTGTGAGTCATTTGTTGATGTTTCACAATGATCAAAATGAAGGTCTGTGTGTAATTAGCTTTAATTGCTATCACCACCCCCAGAAACTCATGATAGGCGTGAACTCCATGCAATTTCCGAAAGAAGTAAATGTCGTTTTGACCTGAGAGGGACGTTATGGATCATTAGAGTGATGACAGTCATTTTACAGATGAGAAAATTAAAATATAGAAAGAAGTGACTTGTTAGCTAATAGCATAGTGCAGCTAATTAACAGCAGAGACAGGACTAGAACTTAGGTCTTTTGATTCCAGGACCAGGAGACTGTGTTGTCTTCTTCATTAAGCCCAAGTACAGATTTATAAAACCTATCTCTGTGTATCTGATCTTAGTGGCAGATAGGTAGGTGGATACTGGTTTACCTTTGACCTTCTTGAATAGATAGAGTTCTGCTCTCTAAGACTACGAGATAGAATTCCTGAACCTGTGGGAGTTTCAGGGATAGGTGCTATCTTGAGTAATGAAAGGAGAGGTTTGGGATATAGCAGTCAGAATTTTTCTATTCCCTTGTAAAATACAGGAAAATATATTTATGTTAAATGATGTTTCTATTATTTATGTAATACTTTTCAGCACTTCTTAGAGGAAAAATTTAATAGGCACCAAAATAATGCCCACTAATACAATTTCCTTGTTGAATTTGATTTTTTAGTTAAAAAGTCAATCTTTTGCCTTTTCATTTATTAATATGATTTGCATCTTACTACCATGGAGGACTTCTTTCAAGCAGGATCAGCCTGAAAAATAATCTTTTTTTTTTTTATCTTAACCAGCTTATAAATGTAGCAAAGAGCTCAGTTGAAGTTTTAAGCATTGTAAGAGCTCAGTAACCTGAATACATGCAGTACTGAGATAGCTGAGATCTTGGCTCTGCCTTGACAAGCAGGAAGTGTTGCCACTTTGTCAGTGTCTATTTCAAGAGGACTGGTAATTGGCTAAGGAAACCTGACCTAAGAATTATTAAGTCTGCCAAAGGGATAGCACTCTTTGGTACCATTTTCAGTTGGGCAACCAGTGCCTTGTGAAACAATTCTGGTTAACGTTGGTGTTTTCATTAGATCCTCAGATGTCAACTGGATATTCATTTTTCAGTGGGATTCCTGTGACCTTGTTGCAGCCTAATCATGGCCACTAAACACCCCTCCATTGCCTTTTGGTGACCTACAATCTTACTTCTTTTAAGACTGGGGACATTTCATACTTGATTGCCATACAGCATCATAAGAAAAATATATGTATTAAAAAGAAATCAATGTGATACAGTGGAAAGGGCACCAATTCTGAAATCAAAGAACTTGGGATCAAAACCTGCCTAGTAACTGTGTTACCCTAGGCAAGTCACTTAATCCCCTAGGCCTCAGTTTCCTTATATGCAAAATAAGGGGGTTAAACTAGATGGCATCTGAGGTCCCAACCTATAACCTTTGTTTCAAGGGGCATCTTGGGTTCATTAAAAGCACTGAACAATTTCTGAAATATTAACCATCTTGCTCTATTCCTCCTATTCAATCCTCCCACCCACCCCCTTTTTGCCTATCCAAGATATTTCTGCTGATAGACTATTTTGGGGGCTGTCTACTGGAAATCAGTCTGGACAGAAGACATTCTTCATCTACTTGGTTTTTTCCTGTGTGATGGGATGAATCTTTTGAGTAATCCTGGATCTCATTTAGGTGGCTTTGCAATGATGTAGGACAACTTTATCTGTGAACAAGGTCATCTGTAGAATTTCAACAGAGAATCACCATTCCATTTAGAGTTTGTGCAGGATTGCCTCAGTGAGAGTGGCAGAGTAATATATGTTAAATACAATAACAATAAAATACAGTAACATATGTTAAATACAATAACAAATACATAAGTGTTAAATACAAAGGCAAACACTGACTTCCTGTTTTGAAATTTACTTGATGTTTATAATTATAATTAGATCAAATGAAGTTCTCTATTGTGGTGTTTTTCAAGGAAATGTGGACAGTTTCAACATATATATCCAATGGACACCAAATTGGAGGAAATTCTTTAAGGTGGTGTTTTCCCCTACTTAAATGCTTTTTAAAATAGCTGATAAACAATAAACGGTGTAATCTTTGTTCTTTGCACTTCAGAGTCAATTGTGTCAATATACTTTCTCTGATTAATATTGTCAATCAACTTGGTTAAATGGATTTATTTAGTATTTGCCATGTGTTTTCATTATGAAATTGGCATTTGGTTAGAAGGGAGTCAAACCTTGTATATAGATTGGGGCATACCTTCCCCATTAAAGGAGAGTAATCAGGAGCTCAGTTTCATTCTAAAAATTATTTCCCCTGGACTAACAACATATAGTGGAGCAAATAGATATAATTCTAGTCTACTCTCTAATTCACTACCCACCCCACCCCCCAGAAGAGTAAAGTCTTTGACTAGCCTTTGGCATCAATTTCCTGTTTCCCCTCCTAACTGGTATTGATTTTCCTTGGAAAAGGGGAATGGAAGAATTCTAGAGATATCTACTCATGCCTCCTTAAGAACCATATCTACAGTCCTGTGTGAACTCATATACTCTGCATGTGCAAAACACAACCACACACCCTTGTATTTCCAACCACCATGAAGACTCACAAACACTGACTAGATGACAAACCCTTCTCCTCTCCACCCCCTAAATCCTACTGGGAACTCAAGGGTCCAACAAAGCAGATTGAACCTTACTGTCCTCTGCTCAACTCTCTCAGATTATACCAGGATCTGTCTTCCACACCAACTTTCCAACCAGTACCTATTTTCCTTTTCCCCCTGGAAGCTGGATGTTTAGAGACTTTTGATAACTGCTCATTTTCCATTCTTCAGTATCAGCAGCTTGTTTAAAGAAGTCATGGTGGAGTTTTAATTGCTTGACACCCCATTTTATTCTTTTTTATAATGTGGTATCAGTCTTAGATTTTGGTCAAACAAGTCAATGTCTAGCTGTACAGACACAGCTAATTAATGTTTTTTGACTGAGAAACTGAAATTCATATCCTATCTGTTAAGATATAATAAATTTTGACTCTCTAGTCACATGACCAACAATATGAAAGATTAGTTACTTTTCTAGGTTCCTTTAACTCTTTAACTCTGAAAAAGGAGGAATTGTACAGCAGATACAGAAGAGTTACGACCAAATTCACAAAACAAAGGAGAAAATAACCCCAACAAGGTTAAAAGCCTTAAATGAAGATGGGTTTGAAATTACTCCATCACATTTTATACCCTTGATATCCTAACTAGGTGAGTGTATGTCTCAATCAATAGCTCATTCATGGGCCTGGGATTAAGTATGAAAAGCCTTTTAAAGTCATTGGACAAAGTGAAATTATTTCACACAGGAAATCTTGTTTTATAGTTCATGCCTCCAGGAACTGTCTATAAATTACCAAGTAAGTTGAGAAGAAAGAAACTTTTCCAGCACACTGCTGAGAAGGAACTACTTGGGATGAGATCTTGACTTCAGTTTGGGGTCCTCCTGTCTCCCCTTTAAGAGAGTCAGTCAATAAACATTTATCAAGTACCTAAAATGTACCAGGAACTGCGCTAAGTGATGGAGATATAGAAGAGGCAAAAGACAGTCCTTGTCCTCAAGGAGCTTACAGTCTAATGGGAGGGAGCAATAAGCTAATAAGTGTGTACAGATAAGCTATATACAGAAAAAAATCATTCAAAGAGGGAAGGCACTAAAATTAAGAGAGATTGATAAAGGCATCTTGTAGAAGATAAGATTTTAATTGGGACTTGAAAGAAAGCCAGTAGATGAAGATGTGGAGGGAGAGGATTACACATATGGGGACAGCCAGAGAAAATGCCCAGAGCTAAGAGAGGGAGTGTCTTATTTGAGGAATAGCAAGGAGGCTGATGTCACTAGATTGAAGAGTACATGTAGGGAAGTAAGATGTAAAAAGACTGAAAATGTAGGGGGTGGGAAAAGGAGTGCTAGGTTATAAAGGGCTTTGAATGCCAAACAGAGGATTTTTTAGTTGATGCTGGAAATTATAGAGAACTACTGGAGTTTATTTACTAGGAGGGTGACATGGTCAGACCTGTGCTTTAAGAAAATTTCTTTGGTGGTTAAATGAAGGATAGAATTGATTAGGGAGAGATCTGGGACCCACCACAAGGCTATTGGAATAGACCAACTGTGAAGTGATGAGGATTGTGGCAATATCAGAGGAGAGAAGGGGGATAGAGATGTTGAAAGAGTGAAATTGACAGGCTTTGGCAAGGAATTGGAAATGGATAGTGAAAAATAGTGAATGTGACACCTATGTTTTGAGCCTGGGGGACTGGGAGGATGGTTTTGCTCTTGAGAGTAATGGGAAAGGGTTTTTGTTTTGTTTTGTTTTGTTTTGAGGGGGATTAGAGTAAAAGATAAGGAGTTCAGATTTTGACTGGAAGAGAATCTTCCAGCTTCAAAGGGTTCACAGCATGTTGAACTTCCCATGCTCCCAGTAGAGACATAAAGAGCATTCCCAGATAAACCAAAAGGAGTATCTGCATCCTTATCTGCCAAGAACAAACTGTGCTCACAGCTCTACAGGGAGCCAGGCAAAGAGAACAGATCATATTGTATCCTTAGGGGACAGCATCAGTTCCCATCTTCCCATTGGTGTTTTAGTGAAGTTCTGACATTCACTAGTAGTATTGTCTGCATTAGTAGCCAAAGATGGATGAAGATTGATCATGCTTATGGGGAACTTCCTGAGTACCCTATGAATCAAAGAAACAAAAGATAATTACTTTCACCAACCAGTAGTTGTGAGTTACTACTTTGCTGTGTGTACTCTTAGTTCGTACCCAGTTTCCCCTGAACTCTATGTACTGGTGAAAGAGTGTCACAGACTTCTGAGGGTATGTTTTTGTACCAACTGTTATTCTACTTTCATAAATACCACTTCCTAAAAACTGCTTAAGGCTGGGCTAACTAAATTGAGGCTCAATCGACAATCTTTTGGGGAAACACAGTAGTAAGAATTAAAGTTGAAAGTATTAGAGAATCACCACTTGACCCCTCAGGGTTACCCCTAGAATCTGAAGGAAGAGATGAAGTCTAGCTCTAGGAAGCCCACCTGTCTGTAGGAGTAGGAATTTGGATGATGCTTCTCTGAGTTTATGTGGGTTTCACTTATGGATTAACACTGAAGAACACTAATCCTACTAATAAGGGTCACTCAGTACCCCTCTCCTACCAGGCACCATGCTTCCAACAGGGACACAAGTTGACTCATGGGTTCATATCTGGAATATTTGAAGACCTCCCTCCACTTCACTCTCCACTGCAGAGTGTCTGCCAGCATACCCCCTGCTATAAATGTCAGACCCAGATTCTGCCTTCCTAGTAGGTGGGCAGGGGGAGAGCTCAAACATATTGGCCCATTCCTAGGTTAATCCCTAAAGATTCAGAGACTCTGGCTAAAAAAACTTTTCTACTGTCTACCCATTGTGTTCATAAAATGAGAGATACTGATTCCTCCAAACCAGTAAAAGAATAGAGTAACCAAGGGAGTAACTGGGGTAAGGACTAAGTATATAGTGACACCAAACATGAAGGAAAGGGAACTGAAGCCCAACTAGAGTCAGTCTTATTTCCCCCAAAAGGTACTCAGGGCGGGGAACACTATATCCACAAATGTGAGGAGGCTGATGGAGTCCAACTTTAAGGATGTACCCACAAGCAAAGAGTGAAGAGTAAGAAAATGAGTGGTGGGGGATTTAAAAAAGAAGAGCTGTATGACCTTAGGCAAGTCATTTAATCCCCGTTGTCTTGCCTTCCTCCCTCACAAAAAAAAGGAAGAGGTTGAAACAACAAATGCTTCAAGAGAAAAACCCTCACTAAAAGTTCAGAGAACAAGAAGATGGATCAACAAAAGATCCTATAAAATTATCAGCATTGGGAATTAATGTGGAACTGCACAAAATAGTCTTATCCTTCTACCACCCAGAACCTTGAGGGAATGAAAGAAGTCCTTCATGGAAGACACAGGACTGAGGAGATGTCCACAGTGGCACTTAGTCTAGAGATTAGAAAAGATTTTCAGAATATTCTCCTGATACTAGTGGTTTTTATTTGGTATTCTAGTACATGATCCAGTCCCCGGACTTGTAATGGAGCATGGATAGACAGTGTTTGGTTTAAGAGATGGTGAAGAAGCACAGTGATTAGTTAATCCAATTATATGGAAATGGAGAATGAATTTAGGAATGTGATGTCAGGAAGGAAAGAAATCAGACTGCCTTTCACTCACTCTATACATGGAATCAGCTACAAGGATCTGTACTTAGATGCTCTTCCTCTTGTTTTTAGAAAAAGAATGGTGCAGTGAGAGGAATACTGAAGTTGGGGTCACAGAACTTGACATCAAATTCCAGTTTGTCAACTTACTATGCCTGTGATGCTCAGTTATTCACTATGGGAATCAGTTTCCTTATCTGTGAAATGAGAGGGTTGGACTAAATAACCTCTAAGATCTCTCAAACTATCCTCTTATGGACCTACAAATGTGATCATATTTTTCATTATCTTTTTTCATGGGTTTTTTTTGATCTGCATCTTTTTTCACAACATGACTAATATGGAAATATGTTTTGCATGATTGCACATGTATAGCCAAATCAAATTGATTGCTGTCTCAGAGAAGGAGAAGAGGGAGGGAGGGAAAGACTTTGAAACCCATTTTTTAAAGGATTGTTAAAATTGTCTTAGTCATGTTGTGAAAAAAGATGCAGACCAAAAAAAACCCATGGAAAAAAGATAATGAAAAATAGCATGTTTTGATCTGCATTCAGGTCTCCATTAGTTCTTTTTCTTAATGCAGATAGTATTTTTCATTATGAGTCCTTTGGAATTGTCTTGGATCATTGTATTGCTGAGAATGCCTAAGTCATTCACAGTTGATCATCATACAGTGTTGCTGCTACTGTGTACAATGTTCTCATGGTTCTTCTCACCTCACTTTGCATCATTTTGTGTAAGTTTTTCCAGATTTTTCTGAAATCAGCTTGCTCATAATTTCTTACAGCACAAAAGTATTCAATTACAACTGTATACCACAGCTTGTCTAGTTAGTCATTTCCCAGTTAATGGGGAATTTCCAATTCTTTGCCAAGACAAAAAGAGCTGCTATAAAAATTTGTATAAATAGGTCCTTTTGCCTTTCCACCCCCTATTTTCCTATCTCTTTGGGTTATATACCTAGTAGTGGTATTGCTGGATTAATTGATATGCACAGTTTTGTAGAACTTTGGGCACAGTTCCAAATTGTTCTCCAGAATTGTTGAATCAGTTCACAATTCCATTAAGAGTGCATTAGTGTCCCAATTTTCCCAGATCCCCTCAAACATTTGTTATTTTCCTTTTCTGTCATATTAGTCAATCTGAGGCATGTGAGTGATACCTCAGAGTTGTTTTAATGTGCATTTCTCTAAACAATAATGATTTAGAGCATCTTTTCCATATTTCTATAAAAAAACCTTTTTTAATCTGAAAATTGCCTGTTCATATTCTCTATTTAGCAATTGCAGAATGACTCACATTCTTACAAATTTGACTCAGTTCTCTATATATTTGAGAAATGAGTTCTTTATTGGAGATACTTGCTATAAAATTTCTTTCCCAGCTTTCTGCTTTCCTTTTAATCTTAGTTGTATTGATTTTGTTTGTGCAAAAGCTTTGTAAATGTAATATAATAAAAATATCCATTTTACATCTAATAATACTCTATGTCTTGCTTGGTCATAAATTCTTCCCTTATGCATAGATATGACAGATAAACTATTCCACACACCCCTAATTTGCTTGTGGCATCACTCCATATGTCTAAATCATGTGCTGATTTTGACATTACCCTGGCATATGGTATGTTGGTCTATATCTAATCTCTGCCATATTGTTTTCTATCTTTTCCTGTAGTTTTTGTCAAATAGTGAGTTCTTGGCTCAAAAGCTTTGGCCTTTGGGTTTACTAAACACTAGATTACTATGGTCATTTATTACTGTGTTTTATGTGCCTAATCTATTCCACTCATCCAGTACTCTACTTTCTACCCACTATTGGATTGTTTTGATGATTACCACTCTACAAAACAGTTTGGGATCTGATATGGCTAGGCTACCTTCCTTCACATTTTTTCCTCATTGAGTTTTTTTTTCTTCCAGATGAATTTTTCTAGCTTTATAAATAATTCCTGGTAGTTTGATTGGTATGGTACTGAATAAATAAGTTAATTTAGGTAGAATTGTCATTCTTATTATGTTGGCTCAGTCCACCCATGAGCAATTGATATTTTTCCAAACGTTTAGATCTGACTTCATCTGTGTGAAAAGTGTTTTGTAGTTGTGGTCATAGAGTTCCTGGATTTGCCTTGGCAGATATACATTCAAGTATCTTACATAATCTACAATTATTTTAAATGGAATTTCTCTTTCCGTCTCTTGCTGCTGGGTTTTATTGGTAATATATAGAAATGCTGATTATTTATGTGGGTTTTTTATATCTTGCAACTCTGCTGAAGTTGTTAATTATTTCAAGTAGCTTTTACGTTGATTCTCTAAGTATACATTTGATCTGAAAAGAGTGATAGCTTTGTTTCTTCATTGCCTATTCTAATTCATTTGATTTCTTTTACTTTTCTTTTTGTCATAGCTAACATTTCTAGTACAATATTGAATAATAGTGGTAATAATGGGCATCCTTGCTTTACTATTGATCTTTTTGGGAAGACTTCTAGCTTATTCCCATTACAGATAATTCTTGCAGATGGTTTAACACAAACACTACTTATCTTTTTAAGAAAAGTTCTATTTATTTTCCCCTATGATTTCCTGTGTTTTAAATAGGAATGAATGTTATATTTTGTCAAAAGCTTCTTCAGCATCTATTGAGGTAATCATATGATTTCTGTTAGTTTTATTATTGATATGGTCAAATATGGTGATAATTTTCCTAATACTGAGCCAGTCCTAAAATCCTGGTATGAATCCAACTTGATCATAGTGTATGATCCTTGTGATATGTTGCTTTAATCTCCTTGCTGGTATTTTAGTTAAATTTTTTGTATCAGCATTCATTAGGGAAATCAATCTGTAGTTTCTTTCTCTGTTTTTGCTCTTCCTGGTTTAGGTATCAGCATCATATTTGTGTTGTAAAAGTAATTTGGTAGGACTCCTTTGCCTATATTTTTCCCAGATGATTGATATAAAAACAGGATTAATTGTTCTTTAAATGTTTGGTAAAATTCATTTGTGAATCCATCTGGTTTGGGGGATATTTTTAAAGGAGTTCATTTATGACTTTTTCAATTTCTTTTTCTATGCTAGGGTTGTTTATGTATTCTCTTTCCTCTTCTGTTAATCTGTGTAATATGTCTTTTATACCTCTTCATGTGAGAAGATTTACCCCATCTTCCATTCCCTCTTCTTCTCATGAAATCCTTTTTTTCTACCCTTAATTTTTATATTTTTGGATTTTGTTTTTGTTTTTGGATATCATCTCATGAAAGTTAACTTACCCTTCCACCTTCTGTGTATACTCCTTCTAACTGCTCTAATGGTGATACAATTCTTAAAAATTACAAGTGTTATCTTCCTGTGTAGGGATGGAAACAATTTAACTTTATTGAATCCCTTGTGTTTCCTCTTCCTTATTTATCTTTTTATGCTTCTCTTGAGTCTTGCATTTGAAAATGAAATTTTCTGTTCAGTTCTGGTCCTTTCATCAAGAATGCTTGAAAGTCCTCATTTCACTGAATGTCCATTCTTCCCCCCCACCCTGAAGAATTATGCTCAGTTTTGCTAGTTAGCCAATTCTTAGTTGTAATCATATCTCCTTTGCCTTCCAGAATATCATATACAAAGTCCTCTGATTCTTTAATGTAAAAGCTGTTAAATTCAGATTTATTCTGAATGTAGCTCCACAGTATTTTATTTCTTTCTTTACAATTACTGTCAGTATTTTCTCCTTGACCTGGGAGTTCTAGAATTTTATTGTAATATTCCTGGGAGTTTTCATTTTGGAATCTCCTTCAAGAGGTGACTGGTGGGTTCTTTCAACTTCTTGTTTACTGTCTTATTCTAGGAAATGAGGGAAGCTTTCCTTAATTTCTTTTTTAAAATTTTTTAAAAATTTATTTTCTTGTTTACATCATTCATTTCCATGAGATTTTGAGTTACAAATTTTCTCCCCATCTTTCCCCTACCCCCAACCCCAAAACAGCGATCCCACTGTAAAGCCCCTCTCCCAAACTGCTTTCTTTTGTGCCCTCCTCTAAAACTACTCTAAATTTCTGGTAGGGGAGGGAGGGTCTCCCTACCCCAGTCCCTGTATATCTTAATTCCCAGTTGCATGTATTGTAGAGCTTTAAATTCTAGATTATTTCGGTTCTTCCCTTGTCACCTACCCCCACTAGAAGGACAAGCAATTCAATACAGGCTGTACGTGTATAATTACACAGACATCTCCACAGTGGAAATATTGTGAGTGGTTGACTATATGTCCCTCCTTCCAATCCCTCCCCGAGCCCCCTTGTTCTGTTCTCTACCCTGTCCCTTTACTGAAGTGTGTGCTTCCAGCAACCGTTCCAGACCATGCCCTCCTCTCCATCATCCTGCCTCTCATCCTTGTGCCCCCTACTCTCCTGTGTGGCATGATACCAGTTTAGAGTTTATGTTGTTCTTTCCCTAGGCCAAATTCAATGAGAGTAAATGAAAGTAAAGTT